>BCNH02000009.1:19391425-19447589 GCA_001662345.2 Metrosideros polymorpha var. glaberrima
CTCTCACACACCACACCCACACACACACAACTTTACTGAATGCAGACAATTAGTTTGTTAACTAGCAGAATATGTTCAGGATTTCGGGAGCTTAATGGATTTTGCTGGGCACATAGTGGATGCACTTATAGTTGTTTTGAGACATTTTGTTGCAGCGCAAATGGTATGTCAGGGCCTCAGTTTTCCTTGAATTTCCAATCCTCTCTCATTGAGCTGTATAGTTCCTTAATCAGTAAATGCAATTATGAGGCAAATCCCACGTCAATATACCTCTTCTCCTTTGATTTCGTGTCGTCATATATTTTTGGCGACAGTATGATGGCAACTTTCATTTTACCATTGAGATCTCCCTGTGTCGAATATATAGACTAGCCATTCCAAATTGTTCACTTGATAATCATTCCTTCTCTTCCATAATCAGGACAAACGCAAAATTACTCATGTGTCCTGTCTTGCGTCAGCAAAATTTGGATTGTTTAAGAACTTTGCAAGCATGATTCTGGATGATTTCAAAGCTTGATATTTGAAACAGGGGATACCGTTCATTAAAAACTTAATTGGGTTGTCTCCCTGAAACTCACCTTCTCATTGCTAATTCTGTCCTTTCTTTTGCTCAACAGCTGGTTTCCGAAATTCAACTTTGTGGAGTGGAGCTATTGGAGACTGTTCTTCAGTTAAGCATCCATCCTCTCAAGCACTCTAGATGGAGTGAGCCCGTTGTTGAATTGACAAAGCGCTTATTGCTTGTTCAGAAAGATCTTGGTCTGAGATACATGCATGAACTAACGTCAATCAGTTTGTCCTTGTACACTGTTCTAGTTCAATCAGAACTTGAACACGAACAAATTTCAGTACTGAAACTCATCCTCCATCTTTTGAAGTGGAAAACTGATTCAGGTAGCAAGCTTTATCATGTCTATCATTGCTTTTGAACCTTGATAGAAGGATTTTAGGATTGTGCTTGGGTGGTGTATACATTAGCATTTACTACTGAAAATGTCATGTTATTTAGTATTTACTGTCTTTCACTTGAATGACTAGAAATTTACTTTAGGACGACGGTTGTCAATTCTCTAGGCTGGCAGTTTTGGGTACTTATAATGGTTGAGAAAAATCCTCTTTCAAGTAGTGGTCATTTTGGGGTTGGGATTGTCAGGGAAAGGAGCTAGTATAGCAATCACTAATCTTTTGAAATGTTGAGTTAAGAACTGAGACTGAACAGCTGATATTTTTCTGAATTCTGTGTTCTATTGTGCTTGATATATTGACAATGTACACTGGATATCAATTTTCACTCTCTGTTGAATATATCTTATGAGTTTGCTAACTCGTTCTATGCTTCGGAAGAGGAATACATGGGAAGTGCTAAACAGTAAAGGTGGGTGTTATTTATTGTTCTTAGACTTGAGTGAAAGAAATGGTGATTATTCTCTTTCTTGATATTATTTGCCTGATTATGAAGTTACTTTTTGTGATAGGGGCCTCAAATTTCTTCTCTCTTGTTTTTGGCCAACTTTGGTTGTTATATTTGAATAAATAACTTAATCACGTATGTAGTCATTGTTTTCCTCACTCGATCATTTCTTTCTTACTTTGCTGTCTACATGTGTTAAAGGATACACTGATGGTAACTCTGGATGTGCTTTCCATGAAGAGCTCTTATTCATATTTCCTGCTATCAGTCTCATGTCATCGCCTTCTAAATCCATCAAAGAAGCAGCAGGTGAATTGATTGTCATATTGCAAAAAACGATAGAGAAACCACTGATAGTACTGAAGAATGACATTCCCATTAAAGAGCAATTTCAATCAGTCAGCACACCCGGAAAAATAATGTTTAGGCTCTTGCAGCAACTATGGTCACAGGTTTCCTCTTTTCTTCTCGAACCTATTGTTCTTTTTCTTTTGTTTATATTTAAACACATAACATATCTTATCAACTTCTCTATGTTAAACAATAGAAAATTTAAAGAAAGAATTTGAGATGCTGGTCTTTTACGTGATGATTTAGGAGGAGTCATGAGCCTAACTAGATTAAGAGTTCATGCCAGAGTGAAGGTTCATCACTCCCTTAAAATTTTGTTTCATTGGGTTAATGCATCTTTTCCTATGCTTGCGATCTCTAATGCATAATAAGGAATAGGTGGATAGTTTATTAGCACATAGGAACACAATTTTCATTCCTACAGTTGACAAGTGCCATATGGTTATCCTTTCTCATTTCAGGATCTATCCTCATCATCTAAATTCTTTATTGAGACTTTTGCTTTCTCCGGGACAATTGAATCTGAAGGAGTACCTCATATTAGAAGACCTTGGGCATCTAAATTGATAGAACTCTCTTTAATGATCGCTGACAGGAAAAAAGGCTCTCTACCTGTGACACAAGCTCAAGAAGTATTCACAACCGGTACTTGGTTACTATTTTATAGTTTTCCAAAATCTGTAAAGTTTCTCATATCCATCATTTGGGCTTGTTTGTCTTGCATGTTTAAAATAAGTTTATCATATATTTTCTCATTCATGCGAGTTTGAACTTTTCTATAGAAATGCCAATGAGAATCTGCACGGTGGCCAGTGTTTTGGTGACACATCAGTTGCTAGGGCCTGCTGCAGTCGATGTTTTGACTGCTATGGGTCTCGTGGACCCTAAACTGGGAGTTCCTTTGTTGCTAGGCGTTCTTTTCTTCACTAATTTATTTGCCAGAAGAAATGTTGGACACAGTGATATGCTGGTGAGTTTAGGGACTACTTTTGATTAACTACAGTGGCCACTAGAACGCGTACAAGTTAGCCATCATTTATGCTTCTGTTTTCTTTCTTTTTTTCAGTTGAAAGTTTTGGGGATGCTTCCATCACTTGCTTCAAATTCCTCGATGATTCCTCTTGTTGTTCAGACTATCTTGCCCTTGCTTCACAATGACATGAATCCGTATGTAGTGAATATCTCTTCCTGATACTCTTTTTGTATAATCATTTTGCTTTGGGGTATAACAAAATAGAAAAGGTAGTGTTTCCATGTTGGGTACCCTGTCGGAGATTAAATGCTCCCGTATGTTTATAAATGTACAAAGGCGCATGGTTAAGTGAACCACATGGAGCACTCCATCTTTGTAGTCACGTTTCCATATAAAATCTCCATTACGTAAAAAATGTGACCATGCAAGAAAGGTTAGTCTCCATTACTAGTATAGACATGATAATACGACGAAGATTGCAGTCCATTTTGTCATTTTTAATAGGAGACTTGTGCACGCTCATGCTTTAATGGAATTCAGTGACTTTGGTCAGGAAACTGTGCAGGTGTTAGCTTGCCTGATGTAGACACTATAGTACTTCACTCCTTGTCCCCCGCACAGTACCGACTGGTTCCAAGTGCTTTAAACTTAAACGAGTAGTTTGTCCTGATCCTTTCCAGATCTGGGACCTTTCTACACATGCATTTGATTGACATGTTCTTCAATTTGATTGGCGCTCTTGTCATTTGTAAGAGTATTATCTCCAATTTGCAAGGTTTATATATTAACATGTGTTTCATCCTGCTTACATGATAAGCTTTTCCCCTTTTAACTTTCAGGGTTTTGTATTCGGCAGCAACCCGTTTACTTTGCCAGACCTGGGCAACTAATGACCGTGCTTTTGGAAGTCTGCAAGTAAGAATATTTCCTCTCTTTTTTGGTTATTCTTCATATTTCATTGAATTCTCCCTCAACTTGTAATAATTTGGCAGTGTGGTCCCTAAACTCTATTTGTAATTTGATCTCCCTGTCAAAATTCTCGTAATTTGGCTGGAAGTTGTCTGAGGAATATTTAATCCTCTTTTGAGAGTAGTTGCATTTATCAGGATGTCAGCCTCTGGTATATAATGTTATTTGCACAGATTAGGACTCTTTTAATCTGTTGTTTTATTTTGATAATTTTTTTTTGTTCTTTTCACTGCCTTAGGGGATACTTCTTGCGAAAAACTTTGCCGCGTTCGGACATGAAAAAGTTGTCTGTTTAAGTATGGCCACTTCCATTCGAGACGTTTGCAGAAAAAATCCTGATAGGGGCGTGGACCTTATCCTGTCTGTTTCGGTATGGTTATATAAAGCTACTATTTGTTGCTTTTTACCCCTTCTTTCTTTATAATCTTGATTCTTTTCTCTAATTATTGTGTTGACTGATCAACAGTCGTGCATTGAAATGCAAGATCCTCTCATTCAGGCACTTGGTTTTCAAAGTCTTGCCCACCTTTGTGAAGCTGATGTAGTCGGTATAATCAATTTTCTACATCAAATTATTTTTGTCTGGTACTATCCCTCCAGATTATTCTAATGAGCTTAGCAATGAAATGTGCACATATGTAGTAATATCCTTTGGCACATCTGCTAAATGTGGTGATGTGAACTCAAATATGTTTAAGATATGCTCTTTGTACGCATATAGTTGAGGTTTTGCAAAAATGCAGACATTTACTCAATCTTACTTGTATGTCTTGCTTTATTGGGTTGCTACACTGAATTTACTTGGTAATGGAGATGGCAGACATGGGATAAGACAGAAGTTTATATCTACTGAAAACTAGGTTGAATGTGATAGAAAATAAAACTAGGTCGAATGTCTTCAAGGCAACCAGATAGGAAGTCAAGGTTTTTATTTTTTATTTTTTATCAGTGCCTTCATATGTGATAGTACTTTGAACCACGCCTGGAAAGTTTATGTTCCTTTGCAAGACTATCTGAAGTACATCCAATTTCTTATGCCCAATCTTTCCAGATTTCTACACGGCATGGGATGTCATTGGAAAGCACATGCTAGATTACTTCAAGGACCCAAATCTAGCACACAGGTAAAAGTGTCTTGAGCTCTTGATGTTGGAATATATTTTGATTTGTGCATAATCTGCATTCTTCTTCTTTATAAGGTAAATTTTGGCAGTCCTTACAACTTTTTGAGGATGGAATGGAGGAGTACCTTAGACAGGCCAGGGCAGGAAATATTTTTTCCCAAGATTAACATAATTGCTGCATTTTTTTCCTCAATTTTGAAAGGATTGCATGGACTTTTGCCCCCTGAAAAAAGACAATTATGACTGTGTACTATAGAACAATTTGTGTAATGTTCTTCATTGTGCTCCTGTTTTCTTCTTATCGGACAAAATAGTTGCTTACGCATCATATAGCTTTTCAAAATTCTATTAGTTGCTTAATCAAACAACCATCTGTGTGATTGAGTTTCATAAAACAGTTCTATGGACAATCATTTCTTATCCATGCCATAATGTGCCATGAATTTGTAGCATATGCCTTCTCCTAAGATGGGGTGCAATGGACGCACAAGCTTACCCTGAAGCATCAGGGCATGTCTTGCAAATTTTGTGGGACATAGCCGCCTCAACACATGGCAATGGATTTAAATGGTCAAAGGCTAGGGCCTCCGCTTTTGATGCCTTAAGCCAGTATGAGGTTTGTTTTTCCTTTAACCGATAAACTGCAGAGGATCTTGTTAATATTAATATATATCATTTGTTTGCTAAGTCTAGATGCTATTTCTGGTTACGTCTCTTGCGAAACTCTTTATTGTTCTCCAGATACCAGATATTGAAAAAACCATTCCAGAGTTAAGGGAAAGAAGCACATCTTTGCTCTTTTCAGAAACAAATGACGAAATACTTGGTTCTATGGAACAATTTCAAGTCAAGATCATCACATATGAACACGTGTATGACAAATTATTTACAGTTTGTTTCCATATTTATTTGTCGGTTAGTGGCAATGTCACTTCGTTAATTAATCTTATATACATAATGTAGGAATCGTCGGAGATTCGTAAAGGAGAGAAAGGCTGTCACAAATAAGATTGAAAAGCTGCTCGATGTACTTCCTCAGGTTATATTCTCTTCAGGTATCATTAATCGGGAGCATTTGATGCGTTGGAAAATAATTCTAGGTCTTTTTCTATATCAGATTGCCATAATTTGTTAGTTTAAACCAACAACATTAGTTATCAGTCCTCTGGTGCTGTTACTTTTATTGGTGGTTGGTTTGATTTAACTCTTTCAATAGGTCTCTGTCTAATCTGCACGTAAGCGACATTACATTTTCAGGAGAAAGAAGTGCTAGAGAATGTCCTGGTGCAGCACTGCTATGCTTTTCATTTACTCCAAAAGATTCAAAGAGTCAAGGAGCTTACACTGTAAGATAAGGACCATCATTAAGATTCTGATATTGAGCATAGACGGTGCTTCTCATATACTTGCTTAACTTTGATGGAACTTAGGATGCACATGCTCTGTACGAGAACATGTTGGTGGAGATCGCCACATCTCTTCAACTCTCAAGAAATACTTTCCTTGCACTTCTTTCGTTGCAATCGTGGAAACCCTTCATGCGACGGTGGATTAGGGCTAATATTTTGTCTCTTGATGTGAAAGTATCAACCGTAGCTCTAGATAAACCATCTAAAGCTGCTCATGATATTTTGAAGGTGCTCTTTGTTGTTTATTCTCTCCATGGTAGATTATTCTTTTCCAATTAACCCATAAATTTGTATGACTTTGGTAAACTTTATATTCTGTCACTGTTGACATGCAGAGCATGATGAGAATTGCTGAGGAGTCCATTCCTAGATCTGCTGAGAATATTGCGCTGGCCCTTGGTGCACTCTGTGCAGTAAGAACTTTTTTTTAAAATTGTCTTGGACATGCTAATCCAGGATGTTTATCTTAGTTATTTATTTATTTGTTATTATTATTAATTATTTTTGGGGGGGGGAGGGGGGGGGGTGGACGGGGGGAGTCCAAGATAGTGTTGACTGTTAAGAGTGTGGGTCTTGGAATTATTGATGAGTGAGAATGGGTATTCTCTTAGTGCCAATGAGTGCAAGTTGTCAGATGATTGGATCTGTTAATTGGAACCCAATTTCCATATGGAATTTCAATGATTTGGAGTTTTCTTTGGTGGAGAGAACAAAAGATTGTTTAAGGGATATGAAGCTTCTGTTGCTACTGTGTCGTACTATTTCATTTAGCTTCATTATCTTTTGCTAGGTCTCATGTGCCACCTCCTGTCATCAACAAACTTATGTTTGCAGAATAATTATATTATCTGATTTTATTTTTCAAGATAAAATGTCTTATCTAAATTTTTTTTTTGCAACCTATGTTTCTTTATTGGAAAACTACTCTTTCCCCCAAAACCACCTTAGTTTTCACATAATTTCTCTTTTTGAAAAACTACAACTTAATGAAGTTCATTGTTTTTGCAAATCCAAATGATTCATAATTGGACAAATCTGTCATCGAAAACAAAGAGGTGTTGTACACATAGAAGTTCCATTTGACAATCACGATGAAGTCAAATAATTGCAAAACTCTTTAATTAAGGGCAAGATAAGTCTACTTAAACAAATAAGTCTACTTAAACTAACCTATTGTATTAGAGTTGATATCTACGATTTCATATGGCTTAGATTCAGCACAATTTTATTCTTGCTATTGGCCTCTCGACTGTTCTCACTATTTTCTGTTCTGGAAATGGTTAGGTGTTGCCTCAGTCTGCTCACATGGTTATATCAGCTGCGTCGAAGTTTCTTTTCAATTGGTTGTTCCAGTTTGAACATGAACATCGGCAGTGGTCTGCTGCAATTTCTCTTGGAGTGATCTCATGCTGCCTACATGTCACAGATCATAAACAAAAATATCAGAACATCTCAGGACTTATTGAGGTTTGCAGACTTCCTGTTTGGTACTCGTGTTCTTTTCATAAATCAATCAGGGAGGAAGACCATTTATTTAGGCATGTAAATTTATGTATTGACTGGTGTTAAAAACCTAATTGCGGTGGCCGGTTCAACTGGTTGGCCAGTTACTAGTTCATGGCCTGGTTCAGTTTGGACTAATAAAAACTCGGACTGAAAGGGTGTGATCCAGTTCAAACTTAGTTCTATGAAACTGTAGTATAATTCATGAATGAAATAGTGATCCTGGAACTTCTCTTGCCTAGAAAAGACTTCCCAATAGGCTAAAAATTTCTTTTATACACAATCAAAACTGTTTTATATGTTATCGTCAATTTATACAGTCACAATCAAAAAAGAATATTTCATGCTCCATAAGCTGTTTGATATTGCAACCTGTGGCTACTTGAGAGCGTCTTCAACAACTGGGCAAGCATTTTCATATTTTGTCAGTTCCAGAAGAAATGACTCTGCAGAGGCGGACAATTGCTATTATCTAAAGCTCTGACTTTCAAAAGACTAGGGTAGAGTAATGTAGTAAAACTGTAATGAGTACCATATTTTTGTAGATCTGATTAAAACTGTCATCATTTAGCTCCTCAGCTGTTAAATGGATCTCTAGCAAAGCCAACCTGTCAATCATATGTATGAATTTTTCCATGGCACAAAACAACTCATTTTGGTGTGCGACATGTTCAGAGAGGAGTAATACTTTTGATGGGGAGAAAGCTTCAATTTTAAATTTCTAAAATGCCGATAAATTAAAAACTTTCAAATCCTAGAGTGGGAAATATTTACCTGCTATGATTGGTGGTATAGTTTCTTTGGTTTGCACTTAAGTTTCCACTTTGCATAGTGGGTGCTTTCTGTAAATTTGAGGTTTGTCCCCATGTTGCCCATGATAATTGTGTTTTCTTAGTGTTGCCGATTAAAGAATAATAACAGGACAAGTGCAGGTTTTCTCGCTGATAATTGTGTTTTCTTACTGATAATGTGTGCCTATAGGTTTTGTCTAGCAGCAAAAGCACCTTTGTGAAAGGAGCCTGTGGAGTTGGCTTGGGTTTTTCATGCCAGGATCTTTTAAGTAGGACTGAAGCTGCTGATAATCCTGACAGAGATTCCTACAAGATGGGTGAAGTTGAATTAATAGGGAACATTATCAGGTCTTTATCTCTCACGCTAGGGGAACTTACAAAATCATCATCCCAGATTCTTCGAAGTCTCTGTGAACGTTTCTCCAATGACATGCTTGAGAATGGTAGATATAAGAGTCCTGATTTATTGAATGAGGACAGTGATCTTGTGGAGGAAGACACCTGGGGTCTTGCTGGACTTGTTCTTGGTTTGGGCAGCTCTATTACTGCAGTTTACCGAACTGGGGAAATTGATGCGGTACTGAAGATAAAGGACTTGATAATTTCATGGATTCCACATGCGAAGCCATATGTTTGGAGCTCTGACTCCTGTGATGAAGGACCTGAGATGCTTTTATCGGTGGGATCTTGTCTTGCACTTCCCCTGGTTGTGGCTTTCTGCCAGAGAGTAGAATTGATGGATGTCGGTGAACTGGACCATCTGACAAATGGCTATAGAGAGCTTATATCTGAATTATTGTTTGTTAAAAAGTCAGGTGCATTCCACCAGAGCTTGTTGATGGCATCATGTGCTGGAGCAGGGAGTCTCCTCGCCTGTGTTCTGAAGGAAGGCATAGACTCTATTGAAGTTGGATGTCTGAAAGAGTTGTTGGATTTGATGAGGAGATGTTATTCTAATCGTCAGCCTCCCTCCACTTGTCTGGGAGGGATGCTCGGAATTGTTAATTCTTTGGGTGCAGAAGCCGGATTGGTTCTCATTCATCCTTCATCCTCCAATTACAGTTGTTACAGGCTGAAGGTGATTGAGGATTTTCCCTCAACTAGCCTTTTAACCATTTTTCTTAGTCTTTGTTTCTTACGGTGAAATGTTCTCTTGGCAGGAATCTTCTCATGTAATCCGTGCGCTTCTTTCAAGTCCTGTCTGTGAGCCTTTGTTAACATCATCAATGCAAGATATGTTTCTTGTTGCTCAACATTCTGATGATAATCAGCTGCAACAATACTCTGCCTGGGCACTTTCTTTTCTTCGACATAGTCTGTGGTCCAAGGAAGTAAAGTTGGATGATCATGTTCAGACTGATACCACTGTCTCAGAAGTTGTTTCTCAAAGTTTCTCCAATGACAGCGTTGTCATGAAACTCTGCTCATGGTTAACGAATGTGAACTCTTTAAAGATAAATAGGCCAACTACTGAGGTGATGAGCTCCATATATTGTTCTTTTTTCTGATTTCTTCATGTCGAGTGTTTCTTTCATGATATATCTGATGAAGGACTCACTCTAGAACTTTAGTCAGAAGTTGTTTTCATGGACTCATGACATCAACTTAGATTTTTCTTTCTGAAGTGTTTGATTTTCCTTTTTGGTGTACTGCTGTTGTTGAGACTCTAAATACTTGAATAGAACTAAATGAAGACATGTCCATCATATGGTTAGAGGACCTATAACCTTGTGAATGCAGTGGTGAGCATCTAAAGATTGCGCCAAGGGTTAGGTCATTTCTTATGAATTTGTATTTTTACTTGTAGAGTGCATTTGTTTCGCAGAAAATGAATGATTTAGAAAATGTTTTCCAAAAAATGATCGCTTGTATCACTTACAAAAATGAGTGAACGAAAAATATTTTCATCATCCCCGAAAATGTTTAAATATAAATTCTGTCGATAATGATAACATTTTTCATCGACTAATTATTTCAAGCGACACAAGCGATCATTTTTGGGAACATATTTTCCAAATCATTCATTTTTCGCGAAACAAACGGAGCTGTAATTGTAATCAATTTGCTCCTTATCACAATTCTGAGAAATGTATGGTTGCCTGCGTTGTGGTACTCATCAAAGAGCAAGGCGAGAGATGACCTGAATAAGAAAGAAGCTGCATGTCACTTGATGCACGGGCTGTTTGTGTGTTCTCTGACTTGTTCTTTGGAATGATTTGCTGTGGCACGTTTACATGGTAGGTCAAGTTCTAGTTTGTGAGCATCCAGGATTATCTTTTGATTACAGCATTTCCGCGATTGAATTATCAATAACAAAACAATGTAATGAGAATTTCATGGGGTGATCCTTTTAAGTACCTGGCCTTTATTTCTTTTCTAATTGAATCTTGATTTCATTACTTAGGATGAATTATTTCGTCATTTATGTGTCTTTTGTATAGTTCCATATGTTAGCAAATTTTAGTATTTCACTTTATTTACTTCAGACAGGGAACACACCAGACGTGAGAACAATTAAAACTGTGCTGAAGTGCCTCTCACGAGCTCCGAGATTACCGAATTTTGACTGGAAAGCAATTGTTAGGTGCTCCATGAGATACGAGGTAGAAATTGGCAACTCCTTGCCATCTGATTTAGCTCCTCAGAAAGGAATCTTGAGGATGGAATGCTTAAATTTTTCATTGGCTCACGCATCCCATTTTGATCAACTGCTGGAATTTCTTGATGAGCTCTCCGACCTCTCGAGGTTCAGGACACTTGAACCAAATCTACAGTGTTGCTTGCTCTTTCGTATGGCTGATCTTGTAAAAGTTTTCTCTTCATCCAAGCGCGAGAAATTACTCTCTGATGTAGCTGATTTCTTGCTTTCACTTACCTCAAACCAAGTTTACAACCTTGATCAGAAAACTTTGTTACGTATTTCTTGCTGGAAGGGCCTCCGTCAATGTTTAGACGAAGCTTTACTTGATTCTGAAGAGTATCTTTTAGGTATCGAAAGGTGCATGGTGGTGCTCTTCTCTTTGTTGCCTTCATATCATCCTACAAATATCACTGATGCAGAACACGTGAATTCCATTGAAGAATGGTCCGAGGCAGTTAAATGCTTTGAGAAGGCACCAAGGGATTGGCTTTTGAATTTTCTACAGGTGAGTGAACTTTCTTAGTCAATCTGTCACATTGATTCTTATCAAGAGGGTCGCCACGTATCTATGGAAGAATCTAGGAATATGAAGAAAGAGCTGAATCAAAGTGTAAAGATCCATATCATTCCTTCTGATATATGTACCCTGGATAAAGTATTCTCTCTTTGTCATAAGTGAAAGGTTCTACACTATCTATTTTTAATAGATTTCTGTAGGAAATTTAGTCTCATCAAAACTCTTCTATTCCCTTGACTCCACATTGGCTGGAAATAGACTAGAATAATAGGCAAGGCATGTTCACCTTAGTAGATAATCATCCCTGAGTACCTAACCATGCTCATGGTTTGCCTCTGGCTAACATCTTGGTTTAATTCAATGACTGTCCTCTGTAATTGCAAACACACTGGGTTAATGCCATTTCCCTCTTTGGAGGTTTTCCTTCATAAAAGCATTCTACCAGGGCTGCATTTCTAGTAAAAGCTGTCCACCCTTGTGGCTTCTATTTTCGTTTACCATGGGTGTTCTGCTTCTGTAAGAGTTTTGTAGTAAGAACACAGATTGAACAAGCTACAACTATTCCTTTTTCAATAGATAGGATCCTCCTGCTGCGCCAATGAGGCACAATAAAAAATACCGTTCTCAACTTGCATTCATCTGCCTGATGCAAGAACTACCAGAACCCTATCTCTTGGAGAAGTTGCCTCGTGCTCCCAGACAGCTTTTCCTGCTCAAAACCTTTGGTTTATTGGAGAACTTTTTAGGACAACCATATTACACATCTTCTATGGATGTTTTTGTCCTGAACTTCTGACAAGGTCAGTGGTATGAAAATGAAAACGTTTCCAGCTTCTTCAGTATTAACATCTCTAAGCTTTTGTGTGTCTCTGCTCCTTTGACAGGTGGATTTGGATGAAGAAGATAGGCAATTCATTGACGTCCTAAAGAAAATAGAGGTGAAAGTGAGGTTAGTCAGGAGCAGTTCCATCCCATTGGCTGAGCTGGGAAGATTGAAGGCCTTTCTATTTAACTGCAACTCAAATGGTCGGTGAAGTCATTTTGAATGTCAACCACCAATTTTAAAATTGTAAGAAACTAGAAGTTACTAGATTTATTTGATGGATTTTTTTGATCACTTGACTTGCAGACACATGGGATGTGCTCGTTGAAGTTGTAGCAACTTTACAACATGCTGAAGGAAGCATTAAAAGACAGTGGCTTGTCGATGCAGTGGAGATTAGCTGTGTCTCTAATTTTCCCTCTACGGTATGCAGCTATTCCCATACTTTTTGAAGCATTACTAAATGAAGTGGATAGGGAATTAACTATTGCTTCTGTTCGTAAGTCGTACCAGTCTTAGTTTGCTTGAATCTATTCCTCTACATTGGGCTTGTCAATACCCAGCATGTTATATTGATTGCAACTTACAATGATGAATCGAAAATGATTTCAAAAGTATTTATGGGTTGACTTCTAAGTTAGATTCAAACAGCAAAAGAATTCGGTCCTGCCCTTTTGTTCCCCCTTAACTCTCTTAGTCCCATTCTAATTATTGACTCAAGGCACTAATGTAATGTAATGTGAACTGAAAGAGATGCTTTCTTGTATTCGGGGTGTTGTACTGTATCAGGCTCATTAGTGATGCTAAAGTGTTTAGTTAACACACCACTAGCTCTTCGTTCTCACTTTTGAGAACAGGTTTGCCTCTATTATAAGATGTTAAGTTTCCATTTTATTACTCCGGCTCTATTGCCTCGTGATAAAATGGGTTTCTGCCCAATGCTGCAAGACGAAGCAAATGGGATTCTCTTATCTGTTTATCTGTGTTGCTTCTGTAAGATTACATTTTTGTTCATCATGCTTCTATGTAACATTCGTAATCTCTTGCAGCCAATGCAATTTATTGGCCTGCTCTCAGGCAGTTGCTGCAAATACATGCCTTTGTTGATCCTGGATCGCTTCAGTGTTTTGAGTGATCTACCAGTTACTCTCTCTTCTCTTTTGACCAACCCCTCTTGGACGGTCATTGCGGAACATTTCAGTGTGACTCTTTTGGCATCAACTGAGCGCATTTACCATTGGATTACACAGCCATCCTGTGGTGAGGGTACACGTACCTTGCAAGGTATTGATAAAAGCGAGAACAGCTTAGCTCGTTCCCTACTACATGTGATGCATGATGCTTGTACATCCTTGAGAAACTACTTGCCTCTAGAGAAGCAGATCACGCTTGCCAACATGGCGATCCATTGAGATTAGCTCTGGTGTGCCTCCGAAGCCACTTCATTATGAATACTCTTGATATGTAGATTATGTGTAAATTAGTGTTTGTTTATCGTTGAGATGTATATATATTATACTGATTCCTAGAGTTGTTTCAAAAGTCAATGCAAGGGATTCAGTTGAGATGTGGATTTACTTGCAGGATATCACATGACAAAACTTCTCTTGAATCCTATCTCCTCTCACAAATTGACTTTGTTAACTCGCCATCTTGGTTTTGCGCTTTCACATTTACAAAATTTCGCTATCTATGTTCGCTTTCTAGTGTCCCGTCCTATCTCAAGTGATCCTAAGAGTTACTATGAGTCGAATCATGAGACCAGGCAGGTAAATTTCCGGGTAAAGTATAATTTATCCGAAGCTGCCAATGGCAAAATAACCTGCATTCATATCTGAATCTAAAGCAAAACTTTAAGAGCTCAAAATGGCAAATGTGGTGCATGAGCTGCGCTGAAGCCCGAGCATTCCACCTTTTTACATATAAAAAAGCAGCCTTTTGAAGTCTCGAGAAGCATAAATGAACGGAGTCCTAGTCTCTACCAAACTCCTTGTGTGAAATCCTGGCAAATGGACAAATATTCTGAAGTTCTCTTTAAAAGGATATAATAGTCTTTAGAGACCACAAGTTGAGCTCAATCAGCAGCCGATAAAGAGATAAAGAAAGAATTACGGCAAGTAATCTTACCGAGTCCTCTAACGCGAAAGCACGATTTTCGCTGCGAAAAACTTCAGAATGACTATAGCCGATCGGCTAAGAAAAGAGTCTGATCCTCAGATCGAACTCGCGCCGAGGCGAATCAAACCTTCTCATCCAGGTAACCCCACGTCAGTTTTGCCGGAGCATCGATTTTAAAGGCAATAGGAAGCAAGCTTAGAGTATGTATCATAATAAATCTTCAAAGGATCGAGTGCATTAAACTGTTGGCATAGAGGAGTTCCTCCAATATGGCAATGAAGCTACAAGCCTCCACCTCCCCAGCTACACCCTGCGTAATGCAATAAGTTTCCCGCTACTCCCGAGATGTCAATGCTCGTAGATTGTGGAGAAAAGGGTATGAACGTGCCACTTTTGAATTGACATTTACTTCATTTCCCGGTTGAGTTCCTTTATAAAAAACCTCTTTCTATCGTAGATATTCTACTTTTCTTACATATATGTTCCTTTTTTTGTCTTTTAACCACTGCTTGGTCAGGCTCTCGTACTCACGTCTCTTTCGAGCTGGCGTGGAAAAAGATAAGTATTTTATGTGACAATTATAACACGCGCGCGCGAGTGAATAAATAGCGAAATAACGAGACAGTTAAAGGAAAACGATCGCATTTTCCATTCACGTTTGCTCGGACTCTCATACGGGGACGAGCAAATTAAAAAAAAAATGGTTAAAAATAGATGTCGGTAATATATAATAATAGTTCTCGAGAGATACGTAGAAGTTATAAGCCGAGCGGATTAAAAGATAAAAGCCATGGTAAAATTCAAGCCTTGTGGAATGACGAGCACGAGGGACATGACTGGTCGGCGACGTTCCGAATCGGAAAGAATTGGGAGGGGAGAGAGCTCGGGAGTGCTAGAAAAGAAACATTCGTGGTCTCTCCAGGTTTGTTTTCTCTTCCATTTTCGGTGATCACAAAATCTCTCTCTCTCTCTAAATTTCTGATTTCCTCTCCGCAGCTTCAAACCCACCACCAACTGCGAGTACTCAGCTCTCTCGCAAAAACCTCGCTCTCTCTCTCTCTCTCTCTTGCTCCCTCGCCTGCACGATCCTTCACTCTGCGCATACTTCCCGGACGATTCTTCGCTCTGATTCTCCAGTTATTTACCGCCCCCCGCCCGACCCGGCCGGTTTGGTTCCTCCGCCGGTAATGCCCGCCCCGTTGATCGCCGTTGCTCCATTGTGAATCGCCGGGCGATCGAGAATCGGAGGCTTAATCCGAAACGAGCCGCCGTTCGGCGACGCTAGTCCCTCGCTTCTAGAAGTTTCTGTAAGATTACTTTGCTTATGCCGTCTCGTGTCGGTGTTTTTATCTCCGTCGTTTAACCTAGATTATCGTTTTTTTTTCGCTCGCCATTGTACCTCATTCTTTGGTTAGAAATGGAGTTCGTTCAATTCGTTCTCGTTTCGTCATAGGTTTTAGCGGCTGAATTCGATTTTGTGGGCGTGTGCGTGTTTAATCTAACTCTATTCAGTGATGTATGTGCATAACTTGCTTTAGACAGCGTTTAGTTTCTTTCTTTATGTTGTGGAAGAGCTTCGCCCATGTGTATGATACTAGTTTTTTGTATCGATGCCTGTCTAAGATATGCTGCTATTGCTGTTGGATGTGTCTTGTTAACTGTCATTATCTGATCTGCATTTGGAAGTTATTCCGTTATTCTTGTGGCATTCACACTGATAGATTTTACGTTATTGTATTGGTCCTCGCGGTAATCGGTTGGTCATACTTAATGCGGAAAGTAATGAAGTCATTCGAGGTATGACCGTTACATACTATATATAAATCCTATTTTGCTGTTCGGAGCGTACTCGATCTGGAAACTGGAGCTGCGAGGGCGTCATGAGTGACAAGTGGTGAATATGCATTTAATACGCGAGATATCTACACGAGGTCTATATCGGTTCTGGCATGCATTGACTTGTAGTCCAAAACATATTGTTCTCTTTGTTAGCTTTGCCATGGCATGCATTGACATGTCTCTTAGCAGCTTTTGCCAGCACGGATGATAGTGGAAAGAGTCAAGACATGCTTACGGAGCAGAATCTTATAGCCACAGCTAGTATTATGTCCTTGTAAATTGTTGCTACCCTAATTCGTGTCACCAATTCTAAACTTGTCTACAGGAGAATTCTCTAAAATCCGTTAGGATAATTAAATGCTAATGCCATTGTCTTTTGAGTGTTTCCATTATCTAAATACATAGTCTATTATCTATGCATATCCTTGTCTCTCCAATGCTATGATTGTGGATTAGGTTGGAGCATTCTCCACTTATGCTGGTCATTGGCTTATCGCTACAGATGCCGACTTTCATACGATTCTTTGTAATGTGGATAGCTGTAATGAGGCTCGACCACAGGTCTAGCGTCTAGGATAGGTTGGTCTTTGTGAACTATGCCAATTCGACTCTAGAGATGCTAGCTTTTGGAATGTCAATACTACATGAACAATTAGTAGTAGATGTAATATCCAGTACAAATATCATTGCAAATTGGGTATGAGAGAATATTGCAAACATTATGTAGAATTGCCCCTTTCGGCTAATGCATTTACTTCGTTGGCTATGTGGTTAAAGCAATTCCTTATCATCAATTTGTGTGGCTATTGTAAAGAAAGAAGCTCCTTTCCCGTATTTGTTTTATGAGGCAAAAATGGGAGTACTGCTTTCTAGAGGCATTAATGTGAAGCAACTTAAATCAGAAATTCATTCCTATTGTCCGCTTCATATTGAGATCTGCTGTTTGGTTATTTACCTATTTTATAACTAGAATGTGAATTAGCTTTTCTTGTTGGCTTTTTCTTATTTTAAAAACCCTTAGGCTTAAACAGGGAGAAGAAAAGAATCCGTTGGGGAGGAAATAAATTAGCTGTCCGATAATATTTAGATCCTTGTTTTATCATTTCTCATAATGTTTACTTCTCTCTCTCTCTCTCTCTCTCTCTCTGCGCGCGTGCATGTGTGATAAGTAGAACATTTCCTTATAGCTAGTTTCCCTCTAGAGCATTTGCAAGGACGAGAATGGAGAGAGAAACAAACAGACCCCAAGCCTTGACAGATGGTATTCAGATAAAGATCCTATTTCCTTTTTGCCTTAAACCTTGGCACACTCAAACGGTTTCTGAGGTGGAGTGACACAGTTTTATGCCTTAGAGCATTAGTGACTGAAATATCCTAGAATGGAAAATGGAGGTCAATGTTTAGCTATTAACTTCTTCACTGATCAGGCCTTGCTGATCAAAAGAAATATAATTTCCAGTTTCAAGTTTTGGAAAGTACGGGACCACAATGATCAAGGTATCTGGGCATTGAACTTTTGATTTGGCAATGGCATTAAATGTATCATCCCTGAGTACCCATCAGTAATTTAAAGTTCTCAAATGATGAAGTGCAAACTATTTCGAGAGAACTTTTTAGCCTGGCAATCTCAAAATTTATTACAAAAGTTGTTTGATTGTAGATAATATCGAGAGGTCTATTCGATTTGTAAAGGTAAAGAATAGATTAACACTGATGAGGTGGAGAACAGTATGACTTTAAGAAAAGGGAAGGGAGCAGAGATCTTTTAGAACCCTGAGGAAATGTGAAAACAAAAACAAGTTCTTTAGGGGAAAATAAGAAAGATCTTTAAAATGGAGAAATTACTGCTTGAACCTATTTGAAGAATTTTTCAGTAAAAAAAGATGTATTCATACGTAGAAGCAACTTGAAACCTCTTTAGTGGGTCTAACTCAAATTTGCTAGATAAAGCTGTTATTTCTATAAGGGTTGTAGAAGCAATTCAGTGTCGCAAACAGTATCAGGGGGTACGACACTCTGCATATGTTGACGGTTCTATCACTCGATTCTCTTCGCCCAATGCGGCATTGGCATACTTAGGATTTTGTTTCTGTTGCCTGGCAGATCTTCGGAGCTGTGCCAAAAGGTGCAGGGAAGCTCACTATACAAAAGCAGGTGTTGCTATGTAGAAATTCACCTTGACCAGAATGATGTAATCACTTATGGGATATTCCTTGTTGAAACAGTTGCTTTTCATTGCTGCAATCCCTGTTCTTCCTAGGAGGGTTTAGGCTGCGTTTGGTCGTCAGGAGAAGGATCGGGATAGGATAAAGTAGGATAAAAATCCCTTCGGATAGTAAAGGCAGACATATCTTATCCTATCAAGTGTTTGGTACACTTAAGATAAGATTGAAAAACAAGTAAAAAATAAACTAATTAAAAAACTGAAAATTAGAAAACAAAAATTGTAATCCTTAAAAAAAATATAAAACATGCTGGAAGAAGGAATTAGGGTCAACATTTGCAGAGGGGGAGGGGACGAAGAATTGGGTGGCGGCAGTGCTGCCACATGGTCACCAGTGAGGTTTTATCTCCGATGGTGATCTCATCGCCAAGCTCCAAGGTGATCTCATTGCAGCCCATCACGAAGTCTCCATCTCCAACGGTGCCATGCGAAGTTTTCATCTCCACCTAAAATCTCGTCGCCAAGCTCTTCCCTAAAAAAGTCGATTTAGATCATGAACATTGAAGAACCCATCAAGTTATGGCAAAATAAAAAGAGAACCCATCAACCCACATGCCCTGATCTTGCCGTCACTTCCTGTTATCAAGAGTGCTCACACAATCACTCATGGAAAGTAGGACGACTTCAGGAATTCCAAACAGATCTTTCACAAGAGTGCGTGTGAACTGCAACCAAAACACGCCAGACTGAAGAATTGTGGTGGTGGTGATGAACCAGGGAGAGTGAGGCGTTGCTGGGGGACTGTGACTCACCATAGATCTGAGACCGTGATAGAAAGACGGGGCGAAGGAATCTCACAGCTGCACGATCGTTGTCGCGGTGGTCCAGCGCGATAAAAATCAGAGTGATTGCCAAATCGGCACTGATATTTATCTCATCAGGAGTTCTTATCAGAGTTCGCCGACACAAGTCGACTGCAGGTGCTTCCCTGCCTCTAGATGCGATTAGAAATCAACATTCGCAATGCAGTCCGATGAGCTGGAGCTATTCCGACGAGCTCTTCCACCAGCGCAACTTGCTCACTGGAGACATTGCGCTACACCACCATGGCTGTCAATGATGGCGTCGATCATCACAAGAGAAAGCAACAGCTTGTTGTCATTCTTCTTGAATATTTTTTAATTTTTTCTTATCCTATCCGGGTCTATCCCACCCCCCACCCACTATCTGGACGTATCCTGGTTTATCCAGTCTGGATGGCGTTCCCAAACACTGGATGGGATAACAAATTATCCTATCCGGGCTCAAATCCGGGTCACCAAATGCAGCCTTAGAGTATTCATAAGTAAGACAAACTTGCTGAGTAGTTTCTCTAGGAGGCTCTTTGTGATCATAGCATTTGCCAAAGAAGTTTCTTAGTGATAGTGAAAGAAGCCAGAATCGTGGTTTGAGGATGTCGATATAGTTACTAGAAATTTAGAATTCTTTTACACTGATTCTAAGTTTTAAGAAGAATAAGTCAATAAACTGTGCCGTCAGATTTATCGATAACTGTTATATTTCTGTCATCATTTGTTAATTTTTGTTTAATTGAGCTGTGCCATTATATAATCTTTCTATTGAACCAGCAGGTTGGTTTGTTTTGCGGTGTTATCCTTTTGAAATCATTCAAAAATAAATTGCTTAGGTCTATGGCTCTACCCATACAATGTTTCTTTTTGCCCTGAAAATTGCATCAACTTAGTATATTCTTTAACACTTCTTCGAATCCTGGTTTCAAGAGACAGACAGCTGTGCGCCACTAATTGTTAACAGTTTTACTTCCTGACTACGCACTCTGTTCATTCTGACATGATGTTCCTGATTTTAGGTTCCCTACATTGCTGGATGTTGAAAGGTTCTAAAGGTTTAGTATTTCATCTATTGCAAGAAATCCAATGGTGCTGAAAGTTGCTTCTCAAATGTCTGGGGATCTTTCACCTTCTGATTATGCAAGTGATCCTGAAGACAAGGAATTTAGTGATGATGATGATGATGATCGTAACCATAAGCATCGACGACGGGAAACACGTTCTCAGTCTTCTGACAAAGATGCTCTGGAGCACAATATAGCAAGGTCGTACAGAAAGCACAACAAACCTTTTGATAATGGACACATGTTTAGAGAAAATGAAACACAAGATAGTCAGTCCTGGAAAAACTATAATGCAGTTTCTTCAGAGAGAGATTTTTCTACGAAGTTTGAAAAATGTCACCCCGGTTCTGTTTCACTACCCCGAGGTCCTTTGGACTTGAATCAGAGAGCTAGGGCAAACCAAACATTCTCTGGTAATTCTGGTCCTGGTAGAGGAAGAGGAAGGGACTCTGGTGCATGGAATCATCGGGATGCTAGGTTTAATTCTGTTGATATTGCTAGTCAGGTGATGCAGAGGGGGTCCATTCGACCGAGCCTATTTCCTGGAAGGGGTTTGCCAGGTGTTTCAAATGCACAAAATGCATCCTGGGGTGCGTATGGATTGATCCCCGGTTTACCAAGTGGCGGTCTAGATGCACTCAATGCTGTTGGCCTGCAAGGTGCGTTTAGGCCCCCTATAAATACTTCATTGGGTATGGGTATTCCTCGGCAGAGATGTAGAGACTTTGAGGAACGTGGATTTTGTCTGAGAGGAGACATGTGCCCTATGGAGCATGGTGTCAACCGTATTGTTGTGGAAGATGTGCAGGTATCTCCTCTTATCAAGACCTGCATATTGGTCTTGTAAAGCATTTAAATATAATTGAACCATTGATAAGGCTTAATTCTGAAAACTTACTGATTAAATCTGAAATCCGGTACATCTTTGGTTTCTATCCACGAAGTCACTTCTAGGATGCACTAGATTTATGATGGATAATTTTATTTTCAATATTGTGGCTTTTCCCTCTATGCTAGTCCGGCATTATATCAATGTCATAGGTCATCCATACACGCTAATTGATCATTCTTATTTTTGGCCTAAATAATGTAATTGCCTTGGTTGTGTTTATGCCTCAAATTATTTAAACATATCCACTTCCAAAGAAAAAACAACAGAATCGAAGAGGTGCTCAAACAAGCTATATTTTTGTAGATTCCGAAAAGAATTAAGAAGAAAAGAAAGGTTACTGGCATATTCAGTTTATTCTGTCGTTCTTTTACAGTTTATGCATAGACTCTTGAATCTGATTTCAAAGGGCATTCATGATGATTAAACTGCTTTCTGATCTTTCGATAAGTCAGCTAACGATTGTTGATGGTACTTGAGGTCTGCCTGGAGGCCAACTAAAAAGAACTTTTTGCAAGTGGATGTTTCTCTTTCTGATCATGCTGTCAGTTGGTTTAAGGTCGAGTTACTAGTTGTCTAGGTTGCACACCACACGATGGATTCTCCTTAGCTATTTCATGTCATCAACAGGAAGTGGAGATGCTTTTGCTTTCGCTTTAAGGTGCTAGAGTTAGGTTTGATGCTTTGTAGGCATCATTTTCATCTTATATGGAAGTTGCTGAAGTAATTTCTTTTCATTTTCCAGAGTCTCTCCCAGTTTAACCTCCCTGTTTCACTTCCAAGTGCACACTTGCTTGGACCGCCTACTTTACCTGGACCCATACCTTCTGGCAGTGCTTCTTCAACCTCGTTGATGAATAACAAAGGACCACAAGGCAAAAGTGGTAAACATGGAATGTCTGATGATAGTTTGGTATTAAATTCTGCATACTCTGCTGCTGCTAATGTTGTTGGAGCCGATCTGTATGATCCTGATCAGCCACTTTGGAGTAATGATGGTCCCGAAGGATCTTCACTCTTAGCTCTACATTCATCCCAGACTGATGAAACTGAATCCTCATTTAATCATGATATCTCTGATCGTCATGTCAAGAAAGCTGCTGATATTGACCACCAAGATAGGGGAGTTGGGCTTTCTGTTGCTTCACAGAATCCAACTTCATCTGTTTGGGGTAGAATTAGAAGCTCAAAGGTTAAAATGAATTCGAAAGGTGAAACTGATGCTAAATCTAGTACTTCTGATTTGGTGGGAGATGAGATGAAGGAAAAGCAGGAGGCATCAACCAGTGTGATAGCTAGCTCCCATCATGGAAAGCAGATCGTTGGGGAGGATAAGAGCTCTAAAGCTATAGATTTATCTCAAAAAACACAGTCTGATGCAATGCGTTTTGTACGGAAACCAACTCAGAAGGCAACGCGTACTCTGTTTGTTAATGGCATTCCTCAGAAAAGCAACAAAAGGGAGGCTCTTCTTTCTCATTTCCAAAAGTTTGGGGAGATAATTGATATTTACATACCGATAAATAGTGAGAGGGCTTTTGTTCAATTTTCAAAAAGGGAAGAGGCAGAGGCTGCTCTAAAGGCACCTGATGCTGTAATGGGCAATCGCTTCATTAAGCTGTGGTGGGCTAATCGTGATAGCATTCTTGATGATGGTATAAGTAGTGTAAGTAGTGCCTCTTTGACTCACCATGGTGGGACAGCCGGTTCAGTTCCCACCGGTCTGTCCATTGCCAATAGAACAAAAGATAACATACAATCAACTCCCTCAAAAGCTATTGATATTCCTGTAGCAGAATCCGCCCTTCCATCCTCTGATCAGTCTAAGCCTCTTACCCCAAATGGTTCCAAGGTTACACCTCCTTTGCAAAAGAAATTGGAGAGTTTAGAACAGTTGAAGGAAGAACTTCGCAAGAAGCAAGAAATGCTGGACCGGAAGCGCAACGACTTCAAACGTCAGTTGGACAAACTTGAGAAACAAGTGCGCTACTTTCTGCTTGACTTTATGCTGTCTTTCATTCTCCAATCAAAATGACATATGTCTTCATGCTTTTGTGTCTAGTATTTACTTTTAGATATTGCATTTTTGTGGGTAATTTGTTTTCTACTTGGTGATTCTGAATTCAGGTTTTGGATCCTAGTAGCTAACTTTATACTTAGTGTAATCATTATGTTGGATACCTAACGAGTCTATTTTCTGGTGTTTAAGTTTTTCCCAGAATTCTTTTACAAGGTTGTGAGCAATTTTGGCAAAGTGTGTTTGGCATGCATAATATACACTTCTACACATATGAAACACAATGAATAAGGTGCATGTGCAATCTTCCGCTTACTTCAGTAAGCCGAATGCTCTTGCTGTCTTTGCTCACACTGGACTGTGTTTAAAGAAATAGATTGTGTTGGAGATTTGTGAATATCTTAGATGAAATTTCATGCTCTTAAGAAGTTGAATAAACTTACTGGATAACTCGTGTTGGCTCATTCCTCTGTTGAGTGCATGTCACTTGTCAGTCAGAGTTGGGAACATGGGATTCTTAAATACATTGGTTCCTTCATCCTCTCTAGTGTACACTTTGCAGGCTTCCGGAGTCAAGGGTGAGGTAATTGCTGAGCAAGCTGCGAAGCGACAGAAGTTGGGATTAGAGGCTGATGCTGCAATGGCTGTGACCCCCAGATCTTCTGATGTTGCTGCTGAGACTGAGAGGTCCTCTGCTACTGATGATGCAATGGCATCATCAAATGATGAAGTCATGGACAATGAGAACAAGTTAGTGGAGGGTGCTACACAGGGTAGTCGTGATACAACCTCATTAACATCAACAGAAGGTTCTAGTAGCATGAAACAGCGGAATCTGTCATTGACCTCTGCTGGCTTTGCTTTTGTACATAGATACAAACTTGACAACCGTCCGACAACATTTAAAATTCTACCACCATTACCGACTGGTTTTGCAAGTGTGAGTCTCTCTCTCTCTCTCTCTCTCTCTCTCATACACACGTGTGCACGTGCCCCCACACCCCCTAGTTGGGCAAGTTCATGTTGACGAGTTAGCAATAGAGAATTATTAGTATGAATTGAGAAAGCATCCTTTAAATAATGAAGCAGCATACAATGGTAGAATTGTGGCCATGATTTTACTTGTAAGAGGTCTTGTAAAGAGGAGGAAATTTGCTCGCTTCCTTAACGACTTCGCTTTTCAAAAAAATTTCTCTTTTTTTCTTTTTTTCTGTTGGGGATAAAATAATGGGATGGTAGCACAGGGAGTGCTTTGTTTGAGTTTGCAGTTCCAGGACAGTCCTTTGGGATATTCTGTTCGTTCTGTGTGCTTTAATTAGGTAATTTTGTGGCAAAAGAGTTATTTCTAAGTGAAGTATATTTGGTTTCACACACATCAGGTCTCTGCTTTGAAGGAACACTTTTCGTCTTTTGGTGATCTTGCTATTGTGGAGCTAGAAGATGTGGAAGGTCAGGATGATATTAATGGATCGGAGACATTAAGAACTGTCTCTGCTCATATTGGTTTTGTGACTCGCCATTCAGCAGAGAAGGCATTTGCAAATGGAAAGTGCTGGCAAGGCCATGATTTGCAGTTTGCGTGGTTGTCAACTGTGCCCAGCAATGATATGCGTGATCAAAGATCATCTGCTTGTGCTGAGCCATCGACCATTCATTCTGCAGGTAAAGAGTTGCACGTTTCGTTGCAGGAACCTGGGAATGGGGATGCTGAATATTCAGAAAGACAGGGAGATGACGAAAATATTGACGCAGCTGAAGTTTCTCAGCCTAATCCACCATTGGGATCTGCCGTGGAAGGATCACAAGAATCACCCAAGAGGTGATCAAAAGTGAGTTGGGTTCTCTTGTTTCCATGTACAGTAAGGTAAAATTTTAAGATATTGATCGATATATTGGATATGCTGCTTAGGCAAATGGCTAAAATGGGATTTTCCAATAGTTTCTCATTTCATCCATTGGATTGTAACAAGGGAATTTTGGATGCCTCCTTAGTTGTTTAACAATTGTTATTTTTATCTTTGAACTTTAAAAATCAAGGACCGGAGAGAGAAATCTCTTTTGAAATTAGCAATACAAAGTGAAAAAATTGTACTTTTGGAATCTGTTCAATTGTCATGTCCTCGCTTCATATTTGGGTTCTGTGTCATGCTGCACTTATTAGTGTTAAGCTGCAAAAGCTCGGCCGAAAGATTTCGACCCCTTGTTGTATAATTGCCCTGATCACTGAAGGTGGCGAAGTTGAGAGTTCTCTCGAGATGGCCCTCAATGCCAGTGATCTTTGAATGAAGTGGTTCCTTCCATTTTTGGCTTGCCAAGAAATTCTTTTTGGGTTACCGCAAGTAAAATCTCTTTATTGGTTTTATGGGTGAAATCTAGGTCCATAGGAGCGATGATGCATTCCGTCAGAGTGGCTCAGGAATTTTTTAATCTTCTCAGGAACTCCTTGAGATAATGATCTACCATTCTGTTCAACCATCATCTATACGTGCCCGCAGGCTTTTCTGTTTATCTTTGCCTAAGAAAATCATTTGTGGTGAGTTTTAGGTTGGTTGGGCTTAGTTAAGATCCAATGTCAGTACTGAAGTAGCGCGTCTAGGATGGTGTTTCTTCTTTCCCCTGAGTATACAACAGAACTTCTATCTCTAACCGGAAAGCTACAACTTTGAAGACCCAAAACCTCTCTGCAGGAAATTTGTGGACGATCATTCTACTCCATTTTGTGGCCGGTCTCATTCTGATACATCATTGAAACAGGCAAAATGAAACATCCGCGCAGTAGAGCTGAATGATGCGATGGTCTCTTCTGTATGTTGCCGCTGGTGGTTTCGGATGTCATCAAAGGCACTCGCTTGGCTTTGCCACGTAAAATTGGTGCTATATGAGAATCGATCATTTGCTTTCCCGTCATCATCTTTCGTGGAGTTCGAACCAATCTATATAGCTGCGTGCACCGACTTTTTAACTTTACTTACAATTTCCTGATAAATAGTTCCAACATACTCGAGTGCTACATTGTTTTATAAGTTAATATCATGAAAAATTTCAAACTGATACACCTATAACAAATTTATCCAAAACTAACTTTTTTACCACGAAAAACTCTAAATTAGTATGTCATATTTTACTGTCAAATTGCTGAGTTTGATGACACGTGACAGTTGGCGAGATATACCAGTTTGGGATTTTACCCTCCATTTGTCATAAATGTGCCAATTTAAAATTTTTCGTGGTATTAACCCAATTTAAAGGAAACTAACAGAGGATAAATTTATTTAATTTGAGGTAAATTTATCACAAGTGTACCGATTTGAGATTTTTCATGATCAAAAAATTAATTTAAGATAAATTTGTTACAGGTATACCAGTTTGGAATTTTTCGCGATATTAACCCTTGTTTTATCTCCATCTTGGCAAGCAAATTAACATCACAAGCGAGAAGCTGGAGAGAGCAGCTTGAGCAGTCTGCTTCCAAAATTTTATTTTTACGTTTTGCATGTCGACCGACTTTTGATGCCATGTAGCTCACAATATCGAAAGTCAAAAGTAAAAAGCCAAAAGTAAGTCGGACTAGAATTTTTGTTTCATATGAAGTTTGCTGTGATCATCGAGCCTCCTAGGAAACATCATTGCTGGGAGAGGCAATACGATCAATGGCGACAATACAAGGACCAAAAAGCACCAAACCCAACACAGCATGTATGATAAGATGATGTTAATAAGATATGCCCTTAATCCACCCTATACAAATGGAACCCGTCTTCAGGTTGACATAAATGAACCTGCAATGCCATCACCACCCTAACATAACAAGCATTGAAATCCTCAGCTAAAGAATTACTCATTCCAAATTACCAACTTTCCAAACTACCGCCAGAACTCTTTGATCATAAAGTACCATTCTCTGCAAATAGGAGGAAGGGAAATTGTAGAAAGAACTCGGATTTGTTTGAGCTCGAAATCCACATGTAGCCCTCGGCAAGCTTAGCGGGTAACATATAATTTACCTTGACCACTGATGTTCTATTTCCTTAAGAAGTCCATTCGAGGCATCAGTTGAGTTAAAGCGTTGCTGTCCCTGATGTACTGCCTACTTGGATATCTTCTAAAGCAAGTCATGTACTACAGTTCCCAGATATGCAGCCAAAGACCCGAAACTGGAAGAAAAAATACCCATTTCGGCAATCTTTGAAGTACTTCCTCATGCATCACCTCAGGAACAAACTGTCATTTCTCCAGAGGAGATTCTGCTTCATTCAGCTTTCATGAAAAATCTAGTGATATTACCTGCAATCGAGAAGTTTGCAGCTTCACTAATCAGCAATCTGATCCCAATAAGCAGTGACCTGCCTGTTTAAATGTTCACCCACGCCAACTTCTTACAAAGTCGGTCCCCAGGAAGGCTGCTTAATGAGCCACAGCAGCCTTGCGTATACCACAATTATATGCTTGCATGATTTGCAAATCAGCACAAAGCCCCTCTTTAGCATTCTGTCCTTTAGAGCCATCAGCTTAGCCACATCCTCTTCCTCACCAACAGTACTGATTAGAGCATTGTAAGTCAGAGCCTTGAATCTGAAATTTCAAGAGACTAGGAAGGCTGTTCAGCTGCTTCATCCACACCAACTCCTCGCACAATCCTCAGGAAGGTTGCTTATGAGCCACAGCAGCGTTTCGTATTCCATCGATTATATGCTTGCATGATTGGCTGTTTGGCACAAAGCCCATCTTCAGAATTCTGTCCTGTAGAGCCATCAGCTTAGCTGCATCCCCTTCCTCACCAACAGTACTGATTAGAGCATTGTAACTCTCAGAGTCTTGAATGTGAAATTTCGCAGCAAAGAGACCTAACAAAGATTCGGCTCTATTGACATTTTTTTCCTTACAATACCCACAGATTAATGCCCTGCATATATTTAGATCAGGTGAAACTCCGCCTTTATCCATTTCTTCCATCAATGCTTCACTCTTCTCGCTTCTTCCTGTTCTGCATAAGCAGCAGATAAGAGCTCTGTATACTTCAAGATCAGGTTTCATGTTCTTGCTTACCAAATCACCTTTCAGAAGTAGTGCCTCATTGGCACCATCACACTTGCAGAAAGCCTCTATAAGCTTTTTATACATATGCAAAGTGGGGATATAACCATACTTCGATATACCATCAAGAAAATTCTTAGCTGCAAAGGGTCGATTCTCTCGGCAAAGGGAATCTAATAGATAATCGTAGATTTCATAGGAAACAGAACACCCAAATCTCCAAAGCTCCACAACCAAATTCAGAGCAGAAACCAAACTTCCCTTGTTCCCATATCCTTCAACAAGAACACGGCAAGTGAAATCATCAGGGCAAATCCCTCTTCCAATCATTTCATGCAACAACAGCCTCGACTCCTGCATCTTCGACTCCTTGCAATAACCGAGTATGAGAGTGTTATATGTCTTAATATCCGGAGTCAGCCCCCTATCCACCATCTGATGAAAGAGCTTATGAGCCTCCCTGACCTTCCCTATCCTACAAAGCCCGTTAATTAGGGCTGTGTGCGTGATCAAATCAGGCACAAACCCTCTTCGAAACATAATCCTATACAAGTAAAATGCATCCTCTAACCTCTCTTTCTTGCAATAACTATATATCAAGGTATTATAGGTCACAATATCCGGCTCGAATCCTTCTTCTTCCATCTTCTCCAAGAACTCGTACACCATGCTAACATCTCCTTCCTCGCACAAGACGTTGGTCAAAATATTGAAGGTATACAAATTTGGGTGTATCCCGACTCTCCCCATCACTCCATAAACTCGCCAACACTCCTTAATGCAATTCAACCTCAACAACTTATGCAGAAGGAAATTGCAAGAAATCACACTGGGGACGAAACCTACCTCTGTCGCCTTCCTAAATGCCCTGAGACCTCCCTTGACCATCCCCATTTTCAAGTAAGCCTTGATGAGCATGTCGAAAACAACTGGGTCCCAATTACAGTCCTCGCTAGTCAAGAGCAAAGCTCTGAAAACATCTCCGTCGGGAGCCACAACATCCTCAGCCAACTCAACCAACTCGGTCAACAACTTCATTGCCTGAGCAAATTGTCTGGACCAAGCCACGATGTGAATCGCGAGGCAATAGTTGCGAGCGCTGGGTCTGAGACCCAAATCATCCTTGACCCAATTGAAGAAAGTGAGGGCCGAGGCGTAATCAGATTGGCATCTCAACAAGACCCGCGAGATTTCGTCATTACCCAGATGAGAAAGGAGCGACTTTAGGTCATCACGTAGGAGCGCAAGATGGGGACTTGCGTTCTTGAGAGACGAGCAGATGAGGTCGACCAGTTTGCTGGGGTTTTGGGTCTCGGAAAGCAAGTTATAGAGGGGACTCAAGACTGGTTTTTTGGGAGCACTCTGCAGAGCTTGGAGGGACGAAGACGACGACGTCGATACGAAGAAGGATGCGCAAAAGAATGGTGTTAGAAGGGGCGTTCTGAGAAGGGTATGAGCTGTTGAATGCGTTGAGCTTCTTCTGAGAACTTTGTTGATCGAATCAAGCTGAGTTCGATTCATCAGTAGACGGAGAGAGACAGAGACAGAGACAGAGACAGAGACAGAGAGTCTGATAACGTGGGAAAGACTGTTCCCTTCCCGCCGGTGCTCGGAGGACTTCTAAGGGCGTAAATAGCGAAACCAAATAGCGTTTTTGGGGAAATTCCTCAAATTTTCCTTTGATTTTCAACCAATCCTAGATTCCTCAATTGCCACAATCCCAAAATTTTTTGAGGGAAGTGTAATTCTTCCTATGACGGGATACTTTTACTAGCTTCGCTTTAATTCTAAAAAATAGAAAAATGTCACCCTCTTATTCATATTGTCATCAAATTTCTATATAATTCACACCGCATTGTCATGTTAAGACATACGTCTTGTTAATAAAGAATAAATAAAGATCATTGCAAAACGTTTTAGCAATAACTCCTTCAAAGACCCTTCTCTTTTCTTTCTTTTATCAATTTGACATCAAGCTCCCAAGAAGATAAGACAAGATTGCACTTTTGAGAGAGAGAGAAGGGGGGGAGGGAGGGAGGGAGAGATTATAGTGACTTGCAATACTTCATTCCTCAAATTTAATCTTTGCTGCATCCTATGTACATACTCCTTGCAAATCAATTCCCCCCTTTAATTGAAAACGAAAGGGAAAATTTTAAATAAATAAATAAATAAAAACAATCTGATGTACTCGGTTCATCTAAAACAAGTACTCAACCACACTAGCCAAGCTCGAAGAACCCGGCCACGGCACTTGGATCACCACCATCAGCCCTTCGTACTCGAACCCCACGCTCCTCCCGTCGACCCTGCACTCCCTCGGCCTCTCCGACGCGAACGCCCTGAGCTCCCCCCCTCCTCTCACCTCGATCTCCGCCCGTCCCTCCCCGTGCTCCACGCTCCGGATCGCGCCCCCGGCGTTCAGCATGCTCGCCAGCCCGATCGGCGCGAACTGCACGGCCCTCGCGCTCGCCGCCGACCTCAGCTCCTTGACCGGAGAGACGGTGACGAGCTCGAACTCGAACGGCTCGAGCGAGATGTCGAGGCTCTCGGAGGGCTTCGAGAGGACGAGCCTCTTGGACTGGGACAGGTAGAGGGCGAAGAGGCGGACGCCGTCGACGGAGATCCCGCCGGCGCTCCACTCGATCTCGGTTGGGTTGGTGGTGCAGGAGACGGCGTGGGAGAATTGGGAGGCGCACTTGTTGCGGCGGGACTCGCGGCACCAACCGCCGCCTTGGCAGTTGAAGGCTCCGATCACTCCCGTGTACTGTCGCAAAAGGTTCAAATTTTTTGAGCTACCATAAATATAACAACAAAAATGCCACTATACATGCTTGACAAATTCATAACGTTAGATTCAATTAGTACTCACTTTGTTCAAGTTCCAAATCTTGAGCATGGTCTTGCCGTCGTGCAGAGGGTCCACGAAGAGGCAGTCTCGGGTCGGGAGGGCGTAATGCTCGCACCGCATGATCGAGCCGTCTGGCAACACCAGTTGCCTGAGCAGCTCGAAGTCGTGCTTCCCGACCTTGTCGCTTATGTAAATCGGGCCGCCCGAGATCGCCCGAGAAGCGGCGTGGAACAGAGCGCAAGGGTGCGTGGACTGGAACATGTCCCAGTCCGGGTGGATGAAGTTGCCCATCCACAGGCTGTTGTAGGCGCAGTGCACCATGTGGCACCCTTGGAGCCAGAACGTGCCGTTCGGGTCGCCCGACGGGTCGGTGCACCAGAAGTCGTCCCCTGTCCACAAAAGATGGATACACCGTTAGCGAGTCGCACAACTGTTGTGTTACATGAAAATTTAGCTGCGTCACGAGCGAGACTCACCGACGCGGCCGAGCGAAATTGCCTCCGTCCCGAGGAACATGAAGTCGTTGCAGTGCTCCATGCTCGCGATCACGCCGTTGCCTTTGAAATGCTTCCTCACCGAAGCCGTCAAGGCCTTGTAGTAGGCTTTCGCAAGCTCCACTCTTCCGCCATGGTCCTCACACAGCATCTCCAGCAACTGTTCAAGCACATCGATCGGTCAAACGTGTTGAAAGATCAGAGCGAGGAGGAAGATGAAAGTGACTCGCGATTGTGTCTGAAAAATTCTACGAGCACGAGGAACATCCTGGGAACTTTCTAGGATGAGGAGATAACGTGCCGACCAAATTAAATTTCCCGGAAAACTCGGCAGAGCCAAAAGTCAAAGTAACCGAAACAACCACCTAAACGGTGGAGTCTGTCCTAGCCTAGACGTGAAAACGTCCCGGATCTCCGATTTGTTTCTACGTTCTTCCATGTGTGTTAACAACTCCAACACGTAACAAAATTAAATTTGAAAGGGAAAGGGAAAGGGAAAGGGCGACTTACGTGAATAACGTCCACCTTCACGCCGTCAATCCCAACCGACTCCAGGTGCGAGTGAAGGCCCTCGTACATCTGTTCGACCATCTCCGGCGGGACCAGCCCCACCCCGTTGTTGACGATCTTGTCTACGGCTAGATCTTCCATCGTCGTCTCAAGCCCGGGCGACAGCTTGGGCTTCACCACGCTCGACTCTGGCAGGCCCGGCGCGCCGGGCCTGAGCCCGCCCCAGTACCCGCACAGCGCGTGCCACACGTACACATAGTCCACGGTCCCGAACTCCTCCTTCAGGTCCCTAACAAAGGCCCCCATGCCCTTACCCCCCGCCCCGCCCGCCTTGCCCCTCGGGCTGACGTAGTCCCTGAACTTGTGATTCTCCTGGAACTTGAGGAGCCGGCACGGCATTTGCTCCCCCGCCACCGCATGGTTCATGCCCTCCTTCATGACGGGGTCCTCGTCGTGGCTGATGGACTGCCACCCGTCATCGATCAGGACGAGCCCAGGCGGGCACCCGCCCTCCACCAGGCCCTTGACCCCGTCCCATATCCCCTCGGGGTGCACCGTGAGGTAAAACGCGTCCCACGTGCACCACCCGAACTTGTCCACTATCCCAGGCGGGTTCTTCTCTTCGAGGTGCTTGAACGTCCCCAAGTGGTCCCTCGCCACTTTGATTGCGTCCTTGACGAGGGCAAACGGGTCATCCCCCGCATGCATGTAGAGCGCCGCCCGGAACCCGGCGGCCGTGACCTTCGTGGACCCGCTCTCCACGCACAGGTCCACGAAGTCGTCCGGGCCGGGCTGGATGGAGGCCCGGAAGGGCCCCTCCAGGAGGGGCAGCAGGAGGACGTACGGGCGGGCCAGTCCGGGCTCGGACCCCTCGTCGGACCTGTCGAGGATGACCATCTGGGTCTCATGCTCCAGGTCGCGGCCCTTGGTGCCGACCCAGTGGGTGGTCCACCAGACCTTGAACCGGAATATGCTCATGAACCGGATGCCCCGGAGCTTGCCAATGGAGGCGACATGGCGGCTTCCGGGTTCGGCAGCGTCAAACCCAATGAAGCAGCCCGGGGCGGCGGCAGCGAGCGCCTTCTCGCCCAAGGCATGATAAGCCGAGGGGCTGACCGTGACGTTCGGGGGGACCTCGGAGAGAATGACGTGGCCATTGGCCAAGAAGTTCGATTCCTCCAGAGTGATGACGGAGTCGGCGCAACCATTGACGAGGGTGGTCACGTCAGAGCTGGCTTTGCTCAAACTTGGAGCCATTTGATTCTTCGAAACAAATTTAAAACCGAAAGCTCACAGTCGAGGGAGCGAAAGAAGAAGAAGACAGGAATGGGAGATTTTCAGGCAGCAGACAAAGAATCGAAAGAACAATGTCTTGTTTTACACAGGAACGAAACGTTGGGAATACAAAGGGAGAAACGATTGCGTTTTGATGGGAACTGGCTTTGAGTTTGATGTTCTGCGACGCTCAGAAGCAGGAGGCAAGCGCCCGTATTTATAGGGAAGCCACGGTGGGATCTTGGAAGGTGAGGTGGTTGGTTGGTGCTGGCCCAGTGAGTTACAGTTTGTGGAAGTTGGTTTGATTTTTCTTCCTTTTTCTAGACTAAATAATAATATAATTACAAAATTAATTTTTTTTTTATTGTTATTAATTTGGTGGGTCATTCTTGTGAAACCTGAAAAAAGCACAATCTTCCAAGATTATCCAGTGAAGAGGTCATAGGCTGGGATTTCAGTTTCATAGTCCTCGCACAGATAGACATCGGAAATTTCGGATAAAACGGCGGCAAATGTAATCTAGAAGTCCCTTCTACGTGGCGTTGACCAATTGACATAAGACCTGTCGAGGTGAAGGCTGTCTGAACAGAGAACTTCCTAGTAAATTACATAGAATTCGAACCCAATTCGGGAATTTTCTTTTCCCTATCTTCGTGCTTTTTCTAGTATCCGGGTGTTGCTATGCTTTTCTTTTTCTTTTCGTCTATGCCGCCGTTAGAGTTAGTCGTGAATTTCCGTTGTTATAAACAACTGAGTATTGGAAATTAAGCAGCTGAGGGGGAGATATGGAACAAGGGTCCGAAATCCATATTCCATTCGATTGGTCACGTGTTATTCGATTCGCCAATGCAATCTTCGATTACTAGGAAGCGGATCTAGAACGTGAAGAGCATGAAAGCAAATCGACCCAACTTCTCGTTTTGCTTCTCCACGAAGTTTTTCTTTTCTCTTTTTCGAGTTCCTTTTACATTTTTAATTTAAAATTGGTGACATCTAGCTTATTGCATAGAATCCATGGAGTTGCATTGACCGCGACGGGGCATCAAGCCGTCGTTATAGTGCACTCAGGAATATTTTGGAGCTTCTTCTTTAGGTGGTTATATGGCTTGGTTCTTCTACAACATTCCCCCCAAAAAAATAAAAACGTTATATATTCTTTATTCTTTTAGATAAATTGGAAATAAAGCGCCCTTTTTTTTCAAATTCTTTTTCTCAAATGGCCACATCATTTTGTTATGGATCACGAGAGGGAGACTTGAACATTTCTTGTAGCCTATATAACGAGCTATATAAGCAATGCCACACAAAAAAGAATTTATTGTGCTTTTTAGAGAATTTACTTTAGTTTAGGATTCGTCCTTTGGTGGGGAAGAGGTCGAGAATCCGAATTCAAAAGTGAAATTCACAAAAAAGGCAACTATTCTAAATTGAAGTCATTGAAAATATAAAATAAAAAAGATCTTTTCCTCATTTTACAAACCATTACTTTTTCTTTTCAGTAAAAGAAAAAGAAAATTTCCACGGCCTAAGGGTTTTGTGAATGAGCGTGTGTCAAGGGCACTAATTAAATAGCAAATCGAAGAAACTTTCAAGTTTTAAATACTTTGAATGTTCTCATATCATACGTAATAGATGATTTGAAAGTTGAATTATCTTGTAATAAAATTATTTCGTGAATATTCAAAATCGCTTGATAACATTACTCAGTTACGGTTCTTCTACGTTCATAATTAAAATCAGGATGCTTCCGTTACCGTGTAAAACGGTTTTCGCGTTTTAAATTTCCAACAAGCTTGGAAATCCCACCATTAGCAGCTGCAAATCCTACAGAAATGGCACTTAAATTAATTAAAAATTCACTAACTAACCTGCTTTATTCAATGTCGCCAATTGCAAAGCACCACGAAACCCGGAAAAAATGACAAATTAAAAATATTCGGATTGAAAGCGCGTGGGCCCAATCGCAGGTCAAAAAACTAAATACGTGGGGCCCGCAGTTAAATCGTAGCCTATGGCACCACGCCAACACTTAATTTGAATTTTAATTTTAATTTTAAACCAATTTTAAGGTTTCTTTTAAGTTTAACCTTCCGTTAGCCCCCGGTCGTTGCGAATTGCCGGCGATAGCGTGCCGACAAACACGTGCTACCCCTCGTGGGCCCCACCAGTCCCACCGACGCCTGCCCGCGCCCCGCGGCGTACTTTTTGTCCAACTAAAAAGAAAAAAACTGCACGTGGTGTCTCGACAAACGCGCCACGTGTCCCGATTCAGCGTTAGCGCAACGAACGCCGTACTGTGAAATCTAGAAACTGCCAGGCTTATAACGGACAGGTGTTGGTGTTCAAAAATCAAAACTACCACAAGCTCCAATCGGGGGTCGCCACCAACGATGAGGGAGACACGTGTGGGCCTCAGAATTCGACACGTCAGTGAGAAGACCACCGCGCCTGGGGCAGTTGCTTGAACTTTACTCTGAACTACATCCATCACGGTGGTTGATCATATGAGTCCATCTCATACATCAACAACGCATCTAGACCTAATGTCCTAAGAAGTGGAAATCTAGCCATTTTGCACGGAGAATAAACAGTGTCCAAAAATTCATTTGCGGTGATGATATTTCATATTCACTCGATTTCTAACGAAATAAAAAATAAAAATAAAGAACACTCACTTTGATTTGAGCAATATGATGAACGATTTTCGGTGTGGATTGATTCTCATTTTTTCCGTTTTACGGTTCAATTCGATTTAAGATCCAAACGTTACACATTTGTTAAGTGAATCCACGAGCAAATCAACTAGTTTGCTAGCGAATTCTCGTTCAATTTGTCTCTACCGATCTAATATTTTTGTTTGAAATCTACCAATCTAATTGATTTACCTCCACCTATCAAAAAATACAATCCTTTTCTTTTCGTATTTCATGATGTATGTTATATTTCGATATTTATAGATCAATATGAAATGAGACTTAATCCTCTAATTAAAAGAAACAACATATGGCGATATCCACCTATCCAGAGAATTCTTTAAAGACGTGCTCGGGATTAAAAAAACCACAAGATCCCATTTCGTGTAATGTTCATTAATTAGTTTATACGTATAACTATGACTCATAATATTAATGTTGGATATTCAGCCGAATCTTATGACTCGTATCTCGATTTAGCAACTACAATGCTGTTCGACATCTACATATCACGATTTGATCCTTCAAAGAGTCAAGGTGCGTGCGAGGGGCACTTGCTAAATAGCAAAGTTAGAGAAATTTTCAAATTTTAATATTTTGAGTGTCCCCGTATCACATATAACATGCTTCGAAAATTGATCTATTGTTCCATGAATGTGTGAGATCACTTGTTAACATGACTTGATCGATAACAATAATTTCGCTGCGTGCATAAACAATCGTAACACTTTAGACGGGTGAATTGCTTTTCACATTTTGAATTTCCAACAAAATGCGGATCCCGCGAAAATGGTACTTAATTAATTAAGAATTTATTAATTAACCTACTCCCTTTTTAGACAGACAAAAAATAAAGAGATTTGGTTTTGCTCCATGGCCTAATGCATAGCACCACGAAACCCGGAAATGAAAATTAAAGGTATTCGGATCCAAAGCACGTGGGCCCCACTGTTGGGTCACCGCAAAGGGCGCAATTTATTATTGTGACCCGACCGACCAAAAATGACCTGACGCGGTTAAGCGGGTGTCCCCCAAATGCCATGGAAGTTTTGGATAAATGGACGGTGGCGCCGCTCCCCGTGCGACGGCGTTTCGGTGGGTTCCTGTACAGCGGGGCGGCCAGAAAACCCGAAGGGACCACGTGCCGTCCCATTCGGGTCGGACTAAGGGAGGCACTTACCTTGGCCTTTCGTCGCCCCCGGTCCTGATTTTTGAATTAATGCTCACACTGAACGTGTCGATCGATACATCCGTCTCTGCCAACTAATTTATTGCAGCACCTATGTCTTGATGCCCCTTGGCAATACCAATTCCAATCCATCAACCGTTCGAAGTAAAGTGTTCACTCAGCGTAATAAGACGTCGAAATTTCCTTGGATGGCATGCTAACTTTGTGCCTCGAGGATTCCTGCCTTTTTAATTACCAAATTATCTCGACGAGTTTCTGTCTTGATTGACGGTGATTAAGACTATTTCCGCGCATCTGTGAATGTAGACGAGAGTTTCGAGGACTTTAGATGCAAAATCGATTAAGAGTGCGTGTTATACAAAGCGATAGGATCGATCAATCCCACTATATCGGGGTGAGGTGATACATTTGAATTGAATACCTCCTTGATAACGACCATGACAACTTGTTGATGCATGGGGATTACGTGTTGACAGGACGGGTTGATGTTGAAGAGGGGAGTTTTCAGATGTGAGGAGAGGACAGAGACTAATCAGAAGCGTCGGTCCGTGTCCGTTAGGACTTGCGTGTCCGTGGCCAGGCAGCTTCTTATAGCAAGGCCAGGTGGTGTTATGCACGGTCAAGCAGATAGTGAGGTCGTCTTTTAGAGATGAGAACGGGTTGAACAGTTCTCGCATGAACCGAGGTTCATTCAAGCGGATCCCAACTGTCCGAATGTTTATGAAGGATGCGATCTAGCAAGCAGGCTCTCCTGGCTTCCGATTTCCAATTTTTTTTTTTTAAAATTTCATTCTTAAAAAACTCATATTCCAGTTTGATTAAACGAGCCCAATTCAACCCTGAACCCAGGGCCTTTTGAACGAACGGGTCTTGTTCGCTTCATAATATCATCGCCGGACTTAGTATTTTGCCCTGCCTTTTCACTTTTTTTCACTTTCCCATCTGTCTCCTGCAACTCTGGGATATATCACTTCAAAGACTCGGTAGTTCTTAAGTAAATCAAATGACAACAGTAGCATTACCTTTTTCCAATTCAAGCATCACGCATTAGCCCCAATAGAGTGAAGCTGAATACTACAACAAAGGGGAGAAGCATCCTCTCTTTAATTGCTTAAAGTGCCAATCAATTACAACAGTTCATACACCGTCTAACGTGTTTCCCTATATTCCCTTCTCCTTAAGCTACAACCTTTACCTTTATTCTGCACACATGTTACGCGATATTCCTTGTGTGAGTTGGATCTAATCGAAGCTATTCTATTGCATAAAGATTACTGTGTGTATACTTCATTGCAGTCGGGATTTACAAATTATCTCTGGAAGCTCCCTGTGCAGACTGTCGAAAAGAGAGGATGAATAATTAGGAAAAGAACTATTGGCCCAAATGAGATATGGTTTCTCCATGAAATGCTATCTACTTTAGTTGCAAGATGCTTACGTAATTTAGAAGCCGGAGCGCAGCGGGCCGGGTGAATTTTCTTGCAAACAGGAAGCAGCGTGAAGGCTTCCCTTTGCTGCTGCACCATTCTCTTCGGTTTTCTGTCTCATAGTGGATGTTATCGATGTCCTGCAGTAAATTGAACAAAATTATTTACAAAAGCAAGATGTTTCTACACACTACATAATATACACTATATATGCAAGAACCCGTAATTGAAATGAATTATCGATCATGTACAAGATTTTTTTGTTTTGTTTCACCAAGAACTAGTGCCTGCAGAGCACCAAATCATGACCTTCATCATTCATTTTTTCCCCTAACAAGGAGAAAACTAAAACCTGCACAGATTCGCGGATTGAGAAAACCTTAAGAGTGTGTGGGCTATCAGTATCCACATATTGGGTGACTAGCTGAGGCCTAGACCTAATGGTTGTGAGAATCAATCACTCACTACAACACCATCACACTGCCCCCAGTGATGACATCAAATTTTAATCACTAATGTGCAAATGAAAATTATCCTGAACTCCAGAAACGTAATCACGAGTCACTTGAACTTAAGGGAATTCAGGGGTGATGCTGCAGAGGAAAGTAAAGGTGGCAATGCCTAGGAAACATGGAAAGGTAGATTTGGCGTAGTGTGATTATCCATGGAAGCAACAGGAAGTGTTAGCAAAAGCTGCAAGTTTTAGAGCAATCCCAAAGCCAAGTAGTACGATCTTTTTTAACTTCCTTCATCCAAAGGACTTGCATAATACATTAATAATTAAAGCTCATTAACCAAAACAAACCACTACCATTCACGCATATTTAGAAGTTTCATACGTATAAGTATTTTAGGTTTGCATCAAATATCTGAGTTCACTTTTGGAAGTATATAATGCTTAGACTAGGCATTTAGTTCTCCACATAGCAGACAAGGTCCTGAAAAGGGGAAGAGAGTTTCTAAAAAATGCTTCATTGTCTCTGCAATACTATCTGCAGAAGGACATTGCAATCTCTGACACCAACCAGAGAAATTACATCCACATAAGAAATGAAATGATCATACCTTTATAGATTGAATTAGCATTGGAGTAGCATCAGAAAACTTGTAAGTCACAGGATGCCATCCACGACGCTCACGGTCTTTAGAGGATGAAAGATCCCATGAAGAATGTGTTAGTGATCTTCGTGTTAATTCTTCTTCAAGGCCTTCCTGCTAAATTTCGGGAAACATGGACTTCAGAAGGTCGAAGTAGCACTTCACATTACCAGAATTTATTGTGAACTTCCATTTCACAATTAGAAAAAAATTTAACGGAACGACCCACAATCCAACGAAATCTCTTTTTAATAGTAGGAAGGCGGAGAAAGAAAACTCCTAAGGAAATGTTTCTATCAGACTAGCGACCATTCCGACATTGCTCATATTCCTCTCATTTGACGTATAAAGGTGAACTCAAAATTGAAATCTTACAGCAAGTAGGGTCTGCACGTAATGTTCATCAGGTATACAATTGTGCTCCTTTGATGCATCAACTGGCTGCATACAAGATCATTAGAAACTGCTTCATAGGTGAAAGAGCAAAGAGAATTTAATGGTTCAGAATTAGACCATCCAGATATACACATTCAATCTACAGAGTGTCAAAACAATATAAGGTCCAACCACTACGTAAAGAAACGGACATTTTGGTCCTCAAAGTTGGAGATAATGGGGGAAATCAAGTAGAGAACTCACAAGGGGACGATCCCTCCAAAACTCAGGTAGTGACCTCCTCTGCACAATGATCATAATCCAGAGTCAAACATTTCGGTCATGCTTAAACAGAGGAATATCGTATGTCAGAACATAGGTTTCTACTGAAAATAGCGAGATAAGGCCATCTTAAGAAACCTTGCAGTGCAACTTAAACATTGGAAAGACTGTATTATCCTTTACCACCACTTCAGCGTGTTTTCTGGACAGAACAACCCACTGAAAACAAGAGAAAAGCAGCACATTAAAAAAACCGAGAGAGAAAAGCAACATGTTAGTCCGTCCTTTGTCAGAAAATCAACAGATAAATGAGTAGCAGATACAGCATTTCTGCTATAGTAGAAAGGAATTAAGATATAATCTGTTACCTGAGATCCTTTCCTCCAGTTATGAACAGGTATAATTGGGCCCATTTTTGGATTATAACGGCCCTCTTTTGTATCTGCAAAGCTGGTTTGGCCAAATAATTTATCAATGATAGATCCGTCTATGGAGCCAATAGTCATTATAACAGAGTAATAAAACGCATTCAGGTAAAGACATGATTTGAACAATTTATAGACACCACTAGGCCCTCCCAATATGTTCGGTAGTACATGGTTCGTTCTAAGCCATGCGCTCAATCTGGTTCTTTCTTCTATGTATGCCACTGGGAGTTACCTTATTTTGTACTCAGTTGTGCAAATACATCTTCCAATCAACTAATATGAGGCAACAAAAGCTACGTAAAGAAGAACCCATGTTTAAAACTCTAAAACTCTGCATGTGTTAATCCCAACTTTGCAATCAAGTGTTCTTTAGCACGGTGACCCATAGCTAACATAACTCTCACCAGCCAAAAAAGCCAACAAAATGTAGTGCGAGAAAATAATGGACGAATTTAGGCTACAACTTTATGTAATAACCAGAATGTCCGCATGACAATAGAAGATCACATGCGTCGTATGCCAACAAAATGATCAAAGTGAATCAGATAATGTCTGAACTAATATCGTAAGTTTATCGCCTTTGAAACAGTGACCACCTCCAAATCAACTTTACACTGAATAAACTGAATTTTAAATTAAGGAGGCAAGTTTATAGAGGATATGTATCAGTAGATAATCAAAACACCATTCAACATAAGCTCACAAACAAAATCTGCCAGCTCCACTCACCTGTCAACAAAACTAGTTGCTGTTGACATTATATAGTTGTATGTGTAGCTGAAGTTATATAGAGGTAAGCAGCTGAGAAAATGCAAGAACACAAAATCTTTGTTAGAGTTCTGTCAAAGGAAGTTGAATAAGGGCCTCTTGCTTTAAGAACAGGCCTTTTCAAAAGTGATAATGAAAATAACCAGAGGATTTCCTCTAAGGAATTTGAAAGATGCTCAAACAAAATTCAGACATGAACTGATTGTCGCCGAAGCAACCATTGTTGGGATGATTCCTTACCTGTCTGATAGAAAAACAAAGCGTTCATTAAAAGGCTCTTCCAGTGCATGTCTAAGAAGAATACGCTCTGCTTCTATCATGCTTGCTTCTCCCCAATCCACCTGGTGAATTCAACCGAACTGATAACACTTGTGCAAATGAAAGAAATTTAAACCTTTGGCTGCATCACAGCATTTAAACAAGCCAACATGCACAAAGGTTTAAGTTTGCATGCCCATCGGGTACTTTTGAATTGAAAATGCACCTCATTTAGTAACTTAGATATCAGAGACATGATTGTACTTGCAAACCCCAATGTAGTTGCCAACTAGTTTTGACTCTCAGCTTTAACAGGGAGCTAAATTCCTTTTCAAACTGGTTATCTATCTAATCAATTGACACATGAAGCATTGGAGGAGGAAGTGATGGAGGTAAATGTCCTTGTATTTGCATACAACCGCTTGTTCCCAGAAAATTTTACTAAGTAATAAAGATTGGCTCTTTTTTTAATTTTTGGACCAGATATTACACTCGTACTATGGAAAGCCGCAGAAAGTGTATGTGCAGTTAGAACCTCTGGCATAAAACAGGAACATTCACATATATATGCACCAAGAATCAAAAGAGAGTAAAACATAAAGGAGAATGACCCAGTGAGGTAAATAATAGTACCTGCACACTGTCATTAACTTGCCGATTTAAAAAATAGACCGATCTTGTAGTTGCCTTGTTCAACACAAACCCAGGCCTTGAATGGACAAAAATTGAAAATCTGTCCTCCTCACCCTGCAAAACATCCCGAAAAATCTGTACTAAACTTCCAAAAGCACCTAAAAAATTTAGTTAACTGAGCAGGTATTAGATATAAGTGACATCTAAGATATGCCATGTCTGCCAGGCCATGCAAACTTAAGTTGTTCAGAGCCAACCCTGCAGAGACAAACTAAGGCCACCTAACTAGAACCTGATTTCGAATTCTAGTAATAACATCAGATTCAGACAGGAAGGGCATACTATGCATTATTTGTCTGAACAAATAGAGTACTCACACGACAGAAAATTTGTTTATTTCATCAATGCCTCACTACTTACCATAAGATTTGCAACCTATCAGAAAGTCGGCTATTACTCCTTTGAGAATCTCTCTAGATAATGAAACGTGCTAGTGATGATACTCACACATGATATCTCAATCCACAACGTGAGCCACTATTGAGGATATAGAAGCCATGAACTTTCTCACTGGGATGCAATGTCTTAGATACGTATGTGTGCATTGGCTGACTAAATGCCTCCTGCCATGTCCTAACCAAGAAGTTCAGAATTTGCCATGATCGCCACAAATTGATAAAAGGAGACATTGGAACAGAATGCGAAGCTATCGAATTCAACGCGAACAATACCAGTGATTGACTGTACCTGGAGAAACGCGTGCCAAACTATGTCCAAGGGAAGTCGATTCCGCGCTATAAATAGGAAGGCCATCTTGGGCTTCGGAGCAGAGCGATAACGCAGCGAAGCCAACTTCACAATGCGACTGTACTGGGTCTGCATCATCATCAAGCTCGCGAAGCAAAACCCTAACAAAACCGCCGCAAACAGCTTCCTCTTCCATTTGTGCTGAGATTTCTGTGGATTCACCTTGCGCTTCATTTAGACGGCCACCTTACTCGGATCCTCTTCCCATCGTCTCCACCGCTGAACCTCACCGTATCCGCTTCTTATCGACGAGACAATCCCACAAACCACAGACGCATATTCATATACATTACACGAAGAAGCTCGAGGCTCTTCGAGTCCGCTCCCGTAAGCTGTCCCCGCTTCTCCCTCCAGCTGAAACTTCGCTTCTCTCCTGCCTCCGGCGCTCAAATGAAGCTGCGAGAGATCCAACCAGATCCGCCGGAACGCGAGAACCGACTAAGGCTTCATGCCCAGAGGCTTGGGGAGTCGATGGAATTCGAAGGAGGAGTCACGAGGGAGAACCGCGAACCCCTTAATGGCGCGCCGATTCGGGAAGCGTTGGGCATGTGAAGCGAAGCAACCGTCGCATGAAGAGGCGTTCTTCAGGAGCGGGACTGAGAAGCGACTGGAAAGAAGGGAGTGAGACCAGAGAGAGAGAGAGAGAGAGCTGCTACTGCTGCTTTTTCAGTTAAGGGGGGGTGAGGGCGATGGCGTCGTGAAGCTGCAAGCTTTAACGGGTTGCGTGCGGTGTAGGAGATCAGATCCCACCTCTCCCACCTTAATCATTTTGCATTTCGTCAGAGCAAAGTCGTTCACTAGTCCATTGCCTTTCCAGACCCGCAACAACAACAGCAACAATAATAACCGAATTTATAATTCTTAGAATCTTGAACTTCGGTCCAATTTATAACGTAGTTCTTAAATTTTTAATTTGTGCAATATGATCCATAAATATTAGCTCAATATATAATGTCATCTCTAAACTTTTAATCTGTTCGATGTGATCTCTGAACTATTGATAAAATGTTCAATGTAATCCTTAAATTTAATGAAAATTTTAACAGTTCAGAGACAACATGCATATTGGATCGAAGTTCATGAATCATTTGTATTATTTTCCCTTCTTTGCCTTTTATGGGGGGATTCCTATGATTCCTTTGGAAAGAGTGATCATCATACTTTTTATTTTACAATAACTGTGTAGACGGCTCTGTAGAACAAATTACATGTAATTAATGGTATAGGCCTAGATGTGGTTTTGATGATTCTAAATTCACCTGTACTCGTGACAGAATAACTTTGTGTTTGGTTGAACGTAGGTGCCCATTGTTAGACTTCTTATGATGACAAGCACTACCCTATTGGACTCATATGCGCGAGTTGTCGGTACTTGTGCAGAATAGCCCTTTCCAATTTGAACATTGTTTAGGCGATTGGAGGAGCTCGAGCGGGGGACTCGAAAGGGACGACAGTAAAAAAGAAAAAGCGTTCGATTATTCGGTTTTAATTTTAATCAAAACTGAAAGAAGAGAAAAATAAGAATTTTTTTAATGAAATGAAATAAAAAGAAATGGAAGTAACACGGAGTAAGGGTCCTTTTAGGAAGTGATTGGTCTGCTCGGACTATTAGTTTGGTTCTACATTCCTATCTCGAGATAATAAATTGAGGTCGTACTAGTAGTTAGGATGGAATAAAGAAGTCTTGGTAGACAAATTTTTATTTTTGTGGGACCCACCCTTTTTTTTTTGGGAGGTTTCAAGTCAAAGCAATGCACCGAATGAAAAGCAGTCGCTTCCCTAATCATGGATGGTCAGAAGAGAATCATGGGCCGATGATGCGTCAGCGTCGGAGCTGGTTGGTTCGCTTGCTCGACCACGCTGCTGGACCCGGTGCTATTCGCGCTCGTGTTGACTTTTGTGATGCTTTTGTTCGGCCTCGGGACATCAGGAATCTGCTCGTGCGCCATGGTGTCGATCTCGCCAAATCATCATGGGCGATGTGTGTACCGCTTCGTTAGGGATTTTAGGGGGCATGCTTGTACCGTATGTCGTGAATTTGGTACAAGCTCCTCTCGCTTTAGCGACAATTCGACTGGCACCTTAAACTTTTGAGATTGCCCTCATCGTTCGTCAAAGGTTGGACCGACCCTTCGGACTCTTAGATGCTCAATTGTTAGATCAAGTTGTATAATAGTCGTCATACATGTTGGTCTCATAAATCAAACAAGGATTGCCAACGGAAAAGTACCTAATAATGGGGAGCCATTAGATGGGCAGGACAAAGGTTTCGATGTAGACTATTGTTTTCGAGCCCATCCATTTGCAATTCATGGCCATCGGTTTTGTTATGATGAAGATGTAATATGCGGAAGAGAGAAGAGTACAATTTTTGTATAATTTCGTGCATCATGATGAAGAGTGCATGAGGGCTTTAACGGTGACTATCTGCAATAACAATATATTATGATATCAATTATAATCGGTCATAATTTGCATGGTTGAAGGAGAGAATTGAGGAAATATCTATTAGACTCAAGGTGACATATAAGCTGTAGGGTCTAATATCCTAAAAAAACTCCAAACTTTAGGTTCAATTTCATTTTTGCCATGATTTTTTTTTTTGTCCTATAAAAGAACCCAACTTTAGGCTTAGCCGCAATTTTACCCTAAAATGTTTTTGGTCCCATAAAACACCGTCAACTTTTACTAGAGTTTCAAATCTATCCCTCGTTAACTCTTTATCCATAATTTCTCTTGATAACCAAGAGATAAAAAAAACTCCCGAACGCGAGCTGTTTGAGCGTCCCAAGACAAGTGTTTTGAGTGCGAGCTTTCCGCCGAAGTGAGATGGAAGACTCCCAAGCATAATAGATTGAAGACTGAGTGCAAATTGAAACTTATCGAGCGAGATTGAAGGAAAACTCTCTTAAGAGTCAGAACAATTGAAGAAAGCCACCCCTAATTGCTCTGGTTTTCACTCAAATTTCAGATTGAATAAGGCGTCATTTGCGCTGACATGGAATCATCTCCAAAAGATTTCTTCTTGGATATAAAATGTGGAAAAAAACTAGAGCAATGACGTAGAATTGGGACTAGACCTAAAGTTGATCTTTTTTTAGACAAAAAAAAGTTTAGGGAATACTTAAGACCATACGAAAAGTTGGAGGTTTATATTGAGATGGAAAAAAGTTTATGAAGAGTTGGGACTGGAGTTAAAATTGAGGTTTTTTTAAGGGCATTAAGCTTAAGATGTAGGGGTTTGGAGATAAGATTAAATGGGAAATGACACAAATGCTCTCTGAACTTTGACTCAATGTGTAATGTGATAATTGAACTTTTAATTTGACACAAATGGTTCATGAACTTTAGCTTAATAGTCAATATAATCCTTAAACTTTTAATTTATTCAATGTGGTTATTGAATTTTTGGTACATATTTAAATTAGTCCCTAGATTATATAAAAATGTTCAATATTGTCCATGAACTTAAATTAATGGAAGGACCACATTAAACATTTTTATAGTCTTGGAACTAGTTTAAATATGTACAAAAAATTCAGAGATCGTATTGAATAAATTAAAGGTTTATGAACCATATTGAACATTGAGCTAAATTTCATGGACCATTTGTGTCAAATTGAAATTTTATAGACCATATTGCATATTGAGCCAAAGTCTAAGAATAATTTATGTTATTGGGTGGGTTTGGTTTAGCATTTGAAAGGAGCTTTTAGCCTGAATGCTCATTTGTGAAATGCTAAACTGTTTGGCAAGTTTTTTTCTAAGGGGGCATTCGGCCAAATGTTGGCTTTGGGAAGACTGAAATGCTGAATGCTGGAAGGACCAGTATTAAGCATTTCAGTCTTTCCAAGGCCAGCATTTGGCCGAATGCTCCTTGATAAAAACTTGCTAAACAGTTCAGCATTTTTCAAAGAATCATTTAGGCTAAAAGCTCTTTTCAAATGCTGAACCAAACCCACCCATTATCCCAAGATTAAAAGGCCGTGGATTGCTGAAGCGGTACTGACTAATGTACAAACTCTAAAACCAGTAACGTGCGGGACGACGGGTCGTTGCCATTTTTAGCAAAAATGCCCGAAAAGACAAAGAATCGAACTGCCTGTAATTCCAAAGCACGTCGTTTCAGCCCAAAGAAAATTGCCGGAGCATGTCGGGATAAGTAGATTCCGACGAGCTTCGATTGATCCCGAATCTCCAGCTCGCGCTCGATAGCCGTCGGACATGACCGTGCCGACAGCATGGCGTTCGCGGCGAGGTTTCTCCGCCCGATTAGGGCATCTCTAGCCGCTTCGAGCTCTTCCTCCAGGGCTCTTTCTCCCTGCAAACCCCCAGGCAAGCGAAATTCCGCGTTCCATTTCCATTGAAGTGTGCAGCGATCCTCGGTTTCGAAGTGAATCCTGTCTCTCAACTTCGTTTTCTAGTTCGTCGTGCCGAGTTCGGGGTTGCGAAGGCGTGGCTTGAGGGGATTCGGCCGGCGATACGCGATGGTCAGGCGCCCCAGTTCAGCTGTAAATTCAGTATCCGTACACTGTGCGCGAGGAGCTTTGGTAGAGCAGGCAAGTGAAGAGCATAGGGTGTTGTTCTGCGTCGTTGCTTGGGTGGAGTTTTCATTGTTCAGTCTCTGGGAGAATTACACTTCTGTGAGCTGGCTAATGTTTGTGAATGATGCTCCTTATCGCCATTCCTGCTGCTAATAGCAAAATTTGTCTCTGTTCAGTATTTGCTTATATTCCTAATGTTGGTTATCATCTTGATCGAGTCCAAGTTATGGGGGCTGCACTGATGTTAATGCCTTTGGTTGACTATGCATTTGACGCCCAATGTCACTGCTATTCCTCTTCACACTGAGATTAACATATGAACTATGTCAATTTGTCTGCTTGTCATGTTAGTATTGACCTGTTTCAGGAAGTAAAGTGGGAACGTTTATCAGCGCTTTGGTTATATTTGGATCAGTTCATCCTCGGCCACACTTTGCATTTTCCCTGGATGGTGAGTGGAGCGACGAGTCATTCGATTGCGCCATAAGTTGCTCAGTTCACCATTGAATCTGGAAATCTACTTGAATGTGTAGGAGAAGACGCTGTGAAAAAGGATGAACAAGTGAAGATGTGGGACGAGTCCGATCTGGAAGATAGTCCCAAGGCCTTTTGGACCCTTGCTAGGAAACTCTGGCTCCCCATCTTTTTCCTTGTTACTGTCTTGTTGAACTGGGACAATCCTATTGAACTTGCAATGAGGAGTATGCTATTCCTTCTCAGCACAAAGCCCAGTCCTTTATCAGTTTATCTTCCTATAGAAAAGGTAGGTGGTTTACTCATTTGTGTTTTATTGGTCTCTACATTTGTACTTGATTGGAGAGCTAGTCTAGGACTCAAGAATACAATATGGACAAGGGCATGGCCTAGTGGTGGTCCAGGCTACACGCTTACCAAGATCCATGAGGTCTCGGGTCGATTTCCATCTTCCGTTCCCATTTCGTTGTTTGGTCTGTAATAGGTCGAGTTGACGGGCAACTTCACATGGGCTCCTCTAAACATCAATAATTCAAATTTCCAAATTTTATTTATTAACAAAGCCCTTTTGTTTTCCATCCTTCTCCTTGATATCATGTGAGTGCATCTGTGCTTAGTTTACCTGATTATGAGGGTGATATAATTGTTCTTTTGACATAATTCCAGTATTCAGAGAGATGTGTTGATATGTTTCATTCACTGTTGACAGTTACTGAATTGATCTGATATGTAATCAACCAGCGTTAGTTAGAGTTCTTTCTCACAAAGTATAACTTCAAAAGGAAAGTCGGCTTGATTTTAATGATCCTTGGAAGTTCCATTCCCAACAATTTATTAAATTGGAGATGCAGAAACATCTGATCCTTTAACATTCATGTGGCCATGTCCTGTTTTTCTTTAGATATTTGAAAGGAAATAGACTTTTATGATTGTCGATTTTTTATAATCTATTGCTGTTTTTTGGCAACCGGTTGACATCAAGTTTTTATTGTTCTAGCTGTGTAGTCAACCTATGCATCAAGATTCTGACCTATACAGACTAAAGGTATGTTCACTGCTGCCAAAAGCTTTACTGATCTTCCACTTTGAGCCATGAGTGGGGAGATGGATCATGGAAGATGTTTTGAATGTGCCAATAGATATCTGTCTGAAATCTTCATCAAAAGCTCTCTTGCATTTGCTTGTAGATATTATTCTGGGATCTTCATCTGCATATTATTTCTCAACGAATCTGAGAACAATTTCATGACTTTCCTGCAGCCACACACGTATTATTGATCCTTGATTTGTTGGTCATAATTTGCATACTGATCTGAATATCATTACACTTGTTATGAAATTGAAATCCATGGATTGATGTTTCAGCAAAAACTGTCATTTTGGCTCTCTTCTAGATGTGCTCTGAGTAAAGTTAAAAAGAACTCATCTCATATATGTCTTTAATCTACGAATTTTTTTATTATTATTAGGAAATGTTATGAAGTATCCTTGTGTGTCCAGTCAGTAGGTACTTCTTTTTTCTCCCTTTTTCTAATCAGCTCAGTTTGTAGAGGCAAAAGGTGGTTCTTTTTTAAACCCCTGATTGCATATGCAAGACTTAAGAGAATTTAGAAAAACAAGCATTGGTAAATCAAGGAAAAGGTTCATCTGTTTATGGGTTAAAAAGCTCACATGTAGATTGATGTTTGTTGTCATATAGAGGTATCCTGCAATTTTCTGCCTCTTTTTTCTTTCTCCAATGATGAGCATGATTGACAGCTTTGCGTGCATTCACATGCATTTGTCTTAACTACATTCATGTTGAGATTATTTATGAGTTACCTAGAGCATGTTCTCTACCAATGATGTGAAGAATCGTTGTCTCTTCTTAACTTTAACTTATATATCGGCCGGTCACCTACTTTGTAGTCATTACGTGCCAAGAAGGTTGAAGTCCAGGACTATAAGTTCTTCTGCCTTGCAAAGATTGAATCGACTGGTCAGAAATACATTTTGGTCGGAATTCTCGGTGGTTGGTGGCCTTTGCAATCGTTTCTATGGGAGGGAGCTTCTATAACTGCGAGAAATAGTGATCAGAAGAACGGCTGAGTAAACATAGAGATATGGTAATAACATCGGTATATTTGAATGCACATTCCATTCGAAGTTCCTAGTCGTGAATTTCTTCCATAGGTTTTGCAGTTCATCCAGCAGACGTTCTCTTCTATAGTATTTTGAATTAACGGGCCAATTCTTTGACTACTTCTGCAGAAGAGGGAGCAGAAAGTTTCCTTTCAAACATTACTTGTAGAATTGCCTTCAAGTGGTGTTGGTTTGTGATGTGGCATACTCAGTGGATTGCTTTCGTGTCGGCGAGCTCCTTCGGGATAAAGGCTGCATAGTTCTACTGCACCTGGTCGAGAATCGAAATCTTATTTGCTAGTCTAGCGGGGTAAATGAATTAAACTCAGGAAGCTAAATTGCGGGCAGTCAGACACGATCGAGACATTTTCCAGGTTAATCTTTCCATGACTTTCCACTAATGTTTTAGTTCCTTTTGGGGCACCGATGGATGTTCATTCTTTATAAAAGCCAGTGAGTGACTGAGATGGTTCTACAAATCCCGAATTTATCAACACGTTTGGAGAGTTATTCATGTGGCCTTGAATTTTGCCATCATGAAATCATAACACAATTGAGAAATTATCTGTAGAAAAACCGTGATTTCACTTCATGGATTTATATGATTTTAAGATTGTTTGTGGTGGAGGGAGAATTATAGCTATTGTCCTTGGGTATGTATTCAATTAGGTAAAATGTAATCTTACAAAGTGCAGCGTACATGATGCGACTAGGCATAAAGCCCAGTGATATATTAGTGAGATAAGTAATCTCACAAGTTATAGAGGATGGAGGAGGAGAAGCATAAGAACCTAACAGCTCCTGAGGCGAAATTTAGGGAAAAGTTGCCAAAAAAGTCGTAAATCTATTATATGGATGCCAATCCAGTCCTAAGCATTGCAATTTGGCTAATTGAGTCTTAATTTTTTTAATGATTTGCCAATTCAATCCTAGAACCTACCATCGGTCGAAATCAGTCCCCCATTTTTTCAAACCATCCCTGCATACTTTAGAACTTAGAACCTTGAATCTACCTTGTCACGAGTACTATGGTTGGTTCCAAGGTTTACTCGAAAACCAGCCAATTTCCTTTTTTTGTTTCACTTTTAGTTAAGCAAAATGAAAGTGAACGCATCAACAAAAATGAAAATTTCTCATTTCTCAATAGTAACGAGAAAAGTGTCAAAAAAGTCCTAAATCTATTGTATTAGTGCCAATTTAGTCCTAACAAAAAGTGACTAGTGAACTAACTCAATACCAACCCGCGAACTAAATTACCTAGTTCATCTCATTGATGTCTTTTTAAACTAGGTTAATGTCGTTCTCTTACATGGACTAGTTAAGGGGTTTCCGCTCTCTTGTTATTGTTTTCCTAAACCTACTATTTTTCAATCTCCAATTGCTAAAATTCTTCTTTGACAATAATATGTATATATGTGTCCTTCTAAATCCCCCGTTAGCACCCAACCTCAATTGCCACAACCAAGATTGCTCTAGCCACAACCTCTTAAACGTAGTGACCAAATTAACCTCATCGTGGGACCCGCTATGTTTAACATCTTCCCATCCCCCTTCCCCCTTCCCCCTTCCCTTTCCCCTTCTCTCTCTTAAATGCATACACATTTGATTGAGAGGGATGTCTGCCACAGAAGTCCTTCGCGGGTGGAAATTCCATGATGACTTCCTTTGAGATCGAAGAAGAGAGAATCTGCTTGTGTATGGATTAAACTCTAAAATCAAAGGGACACTACTCTCTCCATCAAGAGCATCGTAAGCACAAGGTGGACAAATAATTTCTCATTGTCTATGGTGAGGCTCGAGCCTACTTGTGACCGGTGACTAGACGAAGAAGAAGAAAAAAGAAAAAGGAAATTAAAGAAGAAAAATAAAATAATTAAAAATTCGAATTTAAAAAGAAAAACAAAATGAAAAAAATAATTAAAAAGAAAAGAAATGTGAATAAGTGTTAAAAAGATGAAATCATTTTCCGCATTTTTAAGATGTTTTTTCCTTTTCAAAATAATTTTTTTTTTAGGAAAAATATTTTCAAGGATTAGTTTATTTTTTAAACTTAATGTCAAAAAATTCGAAAAATATTTTTTTAAAAATTGTTGTTTGAGCCTTTAACAAAAAAAAAAATAGTAAAGGGCATTTTAGTCGAGCACTTGAAATCTGTGCCCTGAGTCATCTAGGCCGAGGCACCAGTGCCGTCCAATTATAAAGAGGACAAAATAAACAAAATCAATGTGGGAAGACTTTTGACTCGCACTTTATCGGTGGGCCCAAGCATCCCGGGGCCTACCAGATCCCCCCAAGAGGACAAATCCAGCGGCAGGTGATCCACCACGTCACGTCCCAAAGTCTACCGGCGGCAGGTAATTTAGCTTTCCAGACCTTTTCCGCGTCATATTTCCAGATATATATAATAAAAATGACCCAGAAAACGAGTTATCCAATTTTCGACCCAACAAAAACAGAAAAATAAAATAGAACGAGTTATCCCACACGTCACGTCGCCGTCGCCTCTCTCTCTCTCTCTCTCTCTCTGCTTACAACTACCCTCGCCCCGTCGCCTATATATGAACCCCACCCGAAAGTCGGCAAATTCACGCCTCTGCGAATCGCACTGCGAAACTTCCTTCGATTTAGGGCCTCGCAGATTTCTTCCGGCGAAGGAGAGAGATCCGAAATGGCGATGTCGAAGGCAAAGGAGCTCGTGTCCTCCAACACCGTCGTCGTCTTCAGGTATTAACCGTCTCTCTTCGTCCCGGTTTCTCCTCCTCCTCCTCCTCCTCTCGCGCGGCACGGCCGGCGAACCGCGGGGCCCGTCGATTGTTGCGTCCGTGTTCTGAGGCGAGAGTGTTTGTGGCGCAGCAAATCGTCCTGTCCGTACTGCGTCAGCGTGAAGAAGCTGCTTTCTCAATTGGGAGTCAATTTTAAGGCCATCGAATTGGATCAGGAGAGTGAGTCTCTCCCTCCCTCTCTCTCTCTACGTGTTCCCTATAGTTTCTGGTCTGCCTGGAGATTGTAGATGGATTTGGTTTCGTTTGAAGTCGTTACCATGTTTATATTCACATGCATTACAAATGTTGTCCAGTTGTGCTTGTACGTTTGATGCGAAAGTAAGTGTTCATTCGACCGAACCCTGTAAACTGGTTTCGACCTTGGTCTGTTTCTTTATTTACGCAAATTAGAGATATTGAATTGGCGTGGGCCTTGAGGATCATATTGGCGGTTCGATTCGTGTGTTGGGACTTCCTGCCTCCAGGGTAATTGATGCGGGAAATTGTAATTTGTTTAAATTAGCTAAGCATTGGTTTCGCTTGACATTTGTTTCGTGGCGATAGTGTCGTGATGACCTTGGACTTGCCGCTTCTGGTCGTTCATACTGTTTTTCTGCAACTTATGCTCTAAAGCCACAGTTGCTATATCTTGTCATTAGCCCGGAGGTCGATTTGCGATATACAGGCCATGAAAAACACAGTGAAGATCCCAGGAAAAAAAAAAAAGAATTTCATTTTGGTGCTGGTTTCCTTGTGATGATTTAGATCTTGTTATTTAGAGGTTCTGAATATTGAAGTCAGGGAAGTGCCTATTGGACTGTTAGATCTCTATTTTGAGCACTATGGCCGCAAAAGATTGGTTAGCTGAAGATTTGTTGAATGTTTACCGCTAGAAATCCATGAAAGGTTCTCTGTGGATTGGTTATATGTAGGTATAGTGAAGAAACAAGACCTGAATGTCTGATTCTGTCGGACATGACAATGCTAGTGATTTCGTCGTGCTAAGTATGGCTTTTGCGTATTTTCCCCTTGAACTGGTCGACAGCAATGATCTATCGATATATGTCTTTTAGTTCTTCATTCTCATGCGATAAAACTGCGCAAAGCATCTAATTTGGTGTTCTATAGCTGATGGGAGCGAGGTTCAATTTGCACTGGCTGAGTGGACTGGACAAAAGACTGTGCCAAATGTGTTCATCGGGGGGAGCCATATTGGTGGCTGTGACGGTAAGTCTCTTATTCCTAGTCGAAATTGCAATGCCGAGTTATAATTTTTCATGTTTTGTGATGTCCCTCTTTTGGTTGGTTCATTTTGACGCGGTTCTTTATTGTCTCGCAGCTACAACTGCAATGCACAATCAGGGAAAGCTCGTGCCCCTGCTGACTCAGGCAGGAGCTCTTGCTAAAGCTTCTTAAGAAAAACTTCAGCTACTTGGTCGATCTGTCTTGTAGTAAATAAAGGAAACTATTTCCATATGGTGGTTAAGTGTTGTCTTTTGGCTCGGTTTTATGCCCATTGACTTGGCCCTGTTCTGTTTGACCGAGCAGCCAATTCAAATCGTGTGTTGGAGAGATTAGACACCTGCTGCTGTTAAAGGTTCTTTCCAGTGTCCTTAAAATATGTATATGTGCGTGTGTTGCTCTGCTTGCTGATGGAGAAATCTTTTGTTGGAGCTATGCCTTTGTGTTCTTGGATTGGGACGTCTTGTTATTTCCGCACGTCGTTCCTCACAGTGTCTTTCTTATCCTTCGAACTGATGATACGCTTTTGGTATGTCTTGGCATACGATGCGGTCCTTTGATACCATGAAAAGCTTTAAGGCCCTTAAGCAACGAATATTTCGGTAATCCATTCTCAATCCAATTTCGGAACTTTCATCGATCAACTATCAGTTGTAGGCCAGTATACCAATTCCTCTGCAGCATAGGACTCCCCGACTGACTGACGTATGTGAAAATAATCAGATTCCAAGCACCCGGCAATCTTTGGGGCCAAAAACATAAAGATCACCTTACAATTATAATCGTTGGGACATAGCCATCTATTCCGTTCAATGAGTTTTAAAGATGAATTTGAACTATGGGTTTCTTGCATTGGAATCGAACTGTTGAAAATGTGTTGCGGTCAACTTAAAAGCGAACTGTTACAATCAAGAAACATTCAGAAGGCTTTTATGTAGGTCAAGTTTAGGGTGGAACTCCTATTATTCAGAAAAGGCGGGGCTTCATTGCTTCAAGGTTGCTAATGAATGGATTAGAGACTCACAGCCCTGAAAAATACTGTGTAATAAAACGAACGATATGCATAATCCCTGGCTCGGGTAGTTTTTGTCTAAACCAATACGAACTTGGCGCATCCGATGCCGAATCTCGGCCATTACAGGACATGAGTAAGCCTAAACAAACTATCTGGGCACGCTACCATTTCTATCCTGTCTCCTTAAAATTCTTCACCTCCATTGCTTTCTGCTTGTCACTGTCGAGATCCTCTCCGATGGCTTATCTGACAAATTTAGCAACCATACGTACGAGGTCAAATGAACATATTTTCAAAAACAAGAACGAAGAAAACCCTTCAGGATGATCATTGAAGAACTTGTACAGTCCGTATCTCGATGGCTTACATTCCGGGTGGCTTTGGGGAACAGCTCCGTAATACGCTTGAAAGAAGCTTTTATTCTCCT
>BCNH02000009.1:19448010-19463442 GCA_001662345.2 Metrosideros polymorpha var. glaberrima
AATATTTTCCTTTGCTTTTCAATCGGGCCGCCGCCACGTGGGGGTCTGAACTCGCCCCAACTTCGTTTCGAACATACCGATCCATTACAAAAATAAAACTCTATTTTTGTTAATCGACCAATGCGTCCATATACTTTGAAAATTTAGATCTGAAATCTCTCTCCCAACGCAGAGAGATCGATGAGAAGATCCAAGTCCGAAAAAAACAATCAAAACGTGTGCGAAAGCGAAGAAAGTCGAGTAACCAAGTAAACCCAGCGGACTTTTCACCCGTGCATGTAGTTTAAGTGACATTGGGATTCAAATTGTCGTAACAACAACAAATTTATACTAAATTATAGATTTGTTAAAACAGTGCAAGGCCCCCAAAAAAAAAAAGAGTGACGGACGCTAGATTACATAATACAAATGAAATTAATATATCATTTTTTGTTCAATTCGAGAAAGTACCTCTATTATCTTTAGGATATGAGATATCTTGATGTAGATTCGGGATTTCTTTTTTTAGATTGTTAGGAAGTTTTTTTACAAACAATTATGGATGGGTTATTCCCATCATTTACTCGCCTAAGCTTAAGTTTAGCCCGCATATGACCTACAATGTTTCTACTAAAAATTAAGGGAAAAAAAAAACACAAAAACCCATCTAAAGCCCCAATCTTCCCTCCTCTCCTCTGCATCTGAACCAAATTCCGCCGCCGTCGCCGGCCTCCGTATCCCCCGCTTCTAGGTGCGTCTCTCTGTTTCTCTCTCTCCACGTCCATCAATGTCTCTTACTCCCTCTGTCTCGCGACTCCAACTGTCGCTGGACGGAGCTCGATGACGGACGAGTTCCGTCCAGTCTCCCTCGACGAGCCGTGTCTCATCGACGGCGGCGAACTCAGTGGATTTCAACCTCGCGATGGAGCTCAAAGGCGTCGAGCTCCATGCCGTCGACGGGGCTCGACGCTTGGAAGAGCTCCTCACCGTCACAATCACAAGAACAAGTAATTTTCTCACGTATGCGCTATGCGCAACATCGTGCGAATTAGCTGATCCTCGTACTTCGTGCTCTTTCAGGTTATTAGCCGTGTTGATTCGCGATAAGCGAATCGAGATTTTCACAAAAAAAAAATGTTGGCTCTTGACACCTCGAAAAAACTATCCTTCGATAAGCTCATTGCCGATGGAGATTTGGTGATTGTGTACGAGAGACACGATACGATGAAGGCCGTTAACGTGTGCGAGGGGTCGGTTTTCCAGAACCGTTTCGGCGCGTTCAAGCATTCCGATTGGATCGGGAAGCCCTTCGGATCCAAGGTGTATAGCAACAAGAGCGGATACGTCTACTTGCTGGCTCCGTCTCCGGAGTTGTGGACTCTGGTATTGAGCCACAGGACTCAAATACTTTACATCGCGGACATCAGCTTCGTGATCATGTACTTGGAAATAGTTCCCGGTTGTCTGGTTCTTGAATCGGGAACGGGAAGCGGGTCGTTAACGACCTCGCTCGCGAGGGCTGTGGCTCCTGCTGGTCACGTGTATACATTTGATTTTCATGAACAAAGAGCTGCATCTGCTAGGTAATATTCATGAATCCTCGCTATGGCGGTGTACCTTACATGTTGGAAATGGGCATGCCTTGCTGTTTTATTTGGCTGTTTGGCTTGATCTTTTGGTTCTTAGATTCTGTGGCTTTTTTTGTCAAGCAGGTTTGGTGATTCATTGTTATGAAAGTTAGGTTTTTTTTTGGCTTTCTTAAGTTACTACTGGAGATCCTATGCATATGCAATTGTTCACTGTTTTTCTTAATGTCTTCCATTTGCCTTGGTAGAAGCTTCTACAGTTATCAGAATGGACAAGAATGATTTAAATAATTATCGGAGAAAAGAAGAAAAAGGGTTTGGAAGGATCTGAGTTACAATGTTGTTTGAATGCTAATGACTAATGAGGGAAAAAAGAGAGGAAAAAAAATGCATTATGACATAAATATCCTTTTATGTACTTAGAAATAGATATAAAACAAGGATATAAGTGAAACAAGAAAATTTTTTGTTATTAATATAAAAATCCCTCCTAATCCCTCTGTATTTGGAGGATTTAAAAACACAATGTACATAAAAATGACTTTACTAATCCCTCCTATTCCTTTCACGTTTTCTTTTTCCCTCCATCCAAACACGATTGTATTTCTAAAATCACTTTTCTTCCTTTCTTATCCCTCCTTCAAACTATGTGTTAAAGTAGAGCTGAACTAGTCGTGGGTGAAGTCATAGCTGTGTAACTGGACCTGATTTTGAGAGTTTCTCTGATTTCAAAACATTAAGAATTTGCTAGATAGAGTTTCTGGTTTAATTGCTTTATAATCTCTAAACATGCTGGCTTCACTTCTTCCTTCCGATAGGGAGGACTTCGAGAGAACAGGAGTGAACAGCGTGGTCACTGTTGGGGTTAGGGACATCCAGGGAAAGGGATTTCCCGATGAACTTTGTGGCATGGCCGATGCTGTGTTCTTGGACCTACCGCAACCTTGGTTGGTCATAGCGTCAGCTGCGAAAATGCTGAAACCAGACGCCACTTTATGCTCTTTCTCACCCTGCATTGAACAAGTGCAGCGCTCATGCGAGGCACTCAGGATGGACTTTACTGGTAAATGCTCTCATTTCTACCAACTCTTCCATGTTTCGATATTTTTTATGGATTAAGATGACTGTACAGTATTTCCCTTGTCTATAGGTAATTCATTTCGGTAGATATTCTTGCGGTAATTGTTATTCACTCTAACATTGATGGCCATGCATCTGTTTTATGTGTCTAGACATACGGACCTTTGAGGTGCTTCTTCACACATATGAAGTCCGGGAGGTTAAGAACGATAGTATGCGAGGTCACAGAGGCAGCCCTAGTCAGCAGCCTCCATGCAAAAGACGACAGACTAGTGAAGGGAGCAACAAGCAGGAGAGCATCAGTTCAATTATCATGGCAAGGCCTTCTGCTGAAGCCAGAGGCCATACCGGGTATTTGACGTTTGCAAGACTCAAATGCTCCGCATAAAAGCTGTAGTAAGTAAGACGATACATTGAAGAGTTATCAATTCTACATGCAAATTCCATCTTCGGAACAGTTGCGGTTGGTTGTTGGACTTATCTGTTCTTGACTCAGGCAACCTAGAATTGACACCGCCTGAATGGTAGGTGTCGTGATATTTGCTTATAGAAGCTTGTTCGAAGGTGCTCTATGGAGAAGCTCAGGACTTGCATCTCAAATCAGTGAACTTTTGCCCCCAAAGAGTTTTCTCCTTTATGCTAATCCTCATCTGTGGACTGCTTTCATTTTGAGTTCTCATGTGCAATATCTGAGGTCTCACGTAGTTGAAGTTGGGGAACTTCACAGTTAATGAAAAGAAACTGTGATTCTTTGAAGGTCTATTTCGTCCTAGTTCTGATATGCTAATGTTAACTGGTCTAGCAATCTGTTGCACGACATAATTTTTGTACTCCTCGAGATGGAAGATGTCTGTTAACACCTGGACATGTGATGCCAATGACTAGTTTGACATGAAATTTTGTCTCAAGGGCGCGCGCTTTGTGAAGGCTTATACCTATACCCTTCACGTGACCGAGATCGATACAAGTCCATGTATCTTTCGAGAGGGAAGACAACTTTCCAAGTCTTTGCTTTACCTTCTAGGATGTGCTAGGTTTATGATGGATAATTTTGATTTCCAATGTTGTGGCTTTTCCCTCAATGCTAGTCAGGCATTAAATCAAGGTCATGGGTAATCCATACACGCAGATTGATCATTTCTATATTTGGCATGTGTTTATGCATCGAGCTATGTGAATATATTGTATTTCCACTGCGAAAGAAAAAGAACAGAATCGAAGAGGTGCCCAAACAAATTTTGTTCTGTAGATTCACAGAAGAATCAAGAAGAAAATGAAGTTGACTTTCATGGTGGGCCGGTAATGGATATGCATGGCATATTCAGTTTATTCTGTTGATCTTTTACGGTTTGTGCATCGACTCTTGAATCTGATTTCAGGGGGCATTCAATGGCGATTAAGCAGCTTTCTGATCTTTCAATAAGTCAGCTTACGATTGATGATGGTACTTGAGGTCTGCCTGGAGGCCAACTGAAAAGAACTCTTGCAAGTAGATTTTTCTCTTTCTGATCTTAATGTCGGTTTAAGGTTACTAGTTTTTGTTTAGGTTGCACACAACAGGATGGATTGTCCACACCTAATTCATGCCATCAACAGGAAGTGGAGATGCTTTTGCTTTCGCTCAAAGTGCTTGAGTTAGGTTTGATGCTTTGCAGGTATCATTTTCATCTTATATGGAAGTTGCTGAAGTATTTTCTTTTCCATTGTACAGAGTCTCTCCCAGTTTAATTTAACCATTCTGTTGTGCACACTTGCTAGGACCGCCTTCTTTACCTGGATCCATACCTTCTGGCAGTGATTCTTCAACCCCGTTGATGAATAACAAAGGACCACAAGGCAAAAGTGGTAAACATGGAGTGTCTGATGATAGTTTGTCATTAAATTCTGCATACTCTGCTGCTGCAAATGTTGTTGGAGCTGAGTAATAATGGTCCAAAGGCTTATACGTATATTCTTCTCGTGACCGAGATCGACACAAGTCCATATTTCCTTCGAGAGGGAAGACAACTTCCCAAGCCTTTGCTTTACCTTTTGCTCAATTGTATCAATTGATCTACCAAAAGAGGGGTTATCATTTGGTGCGCTGAATGCATCGCGCCAAAGGTGGCTCACTTGATTTTACGAACCGTACACAATCCACATAAGGTGCACCGGAGTTTTCCTTACGAAGAAGTTTGAATATGATATTGCTATAGTTTCCTCGGCCCTCGGGATCGGTCCTTACATACAGGTGCAGATAAAGAAGAGATTGGAGATTGAGAGCAATTTGTAAACTCACAGTCAAGAGATGGGATTTGGAGAAACACATTAATTAAAGTCAAGTAACAAGCAGTCAGGCCAGTTTCACAGAAAGCCGCATAGGTCTCACAAATTCGAGAGTCTTGATCTGCGGCGAGCTTGACTAGACCAGTTAGGTCAAATCGTACAATAACAGAGTCAAGCCAAGCCCGTCCAAACAATGGGTTCAGTGGGCTTCATGACCCAATGGTACCCCGATGAAGGTTCAGCTCTAATGGGAGCCTCGAACGTGACCATGTTTCCATGCAAATTGTCTTATCGTTGACAATTTTTCCCAATTCGAAATGCATTTCGAGCTTCGGACATGTTAAGGCTAGTTGACCATCCGCAGCTAAAGAATTGAAAGTTTAAATTGCAGTTATATCCTATTATCTTTGCTAAAGTTACAATGTCTTTTGCTCACGTGTGCACCCATGAGGCTAAAAGGGTCGAACCAAAGTTCCTTTGTAGAGAATTTCCTACTCCCCCAATCTTATAATAACCCACTAGCTTTTAACATGACCAAAGTAGATAGGGTTTGATCTTTACCCGAAAACAGAAGTAATAATAAGAACTCTCGCACTTACTATGTGAAAAGGTTTTTGGTGACATTGTGAATAATTCTTAATCAATCTCCTTGCAGAAATTACATGCATATGTTTTGCTCAAATAAATCTTCAATTCCCTTACCTTTTTCTTTTCTTGTTTTCATATAGCAAATTAGTTAATTGTCGAGAGATAGAAGCCTTGATCCGTCCCCGAAGATGTACAGGTAAACACAGAATAACTAAGCTAAACACATGCACTGTAATAATATTAGACCTCTCCCAGGTCTATCACATAAACCCTGACATAGTCATAGACTCGCCACCACACATGTTTATATGAAGAAAAAACAAAAGAATTCTCTATCTCCCATCGTATTACTAGAACAATAACATTAGGTCTCAGATAAGCAAACTGGGAAAGCACAAAAGATTAACACAAAGACAACAGCTTGAGAACAGCTATGTAAGGGTCTTTATTTACCTACTAGGGAATTTATTCATTCGGTATTAGCCACTCTGGCCAGCGATCATCTCGATCAAGTTCAGCTCCTTGATCTCCTGACAGTGATGGTCATTATGGTGATGATGGCAACAGTGGCGGCGGCGATCACCATCCATCTCCAAGCTCATCCAAGTCCAACTCACGCTGATTATCAAATCTCCCTTCACTCCCATTACCACCACCTTCACTCAGCACCTGATGATGGAGATGGTCTGTCACCTGATAAAGCCCAAGATTCCCATTCCCGTCAACTATCGGAGACCCGAAGTCACTGCTGGCCGGCCTCTGAGCTGGCAGCAGCGGCTGGTGGTGGCGATGGTGCTTCAACACCTGCTGGGGGTGGCGGGCCACTTCAAGCTGCATGTCCAAGCCACGGGAAATGGCTGCCGCCGACAAGGACAACGACTGCTTCTTAGTCTTGTGGCAGCAATGGTCGCCATGGTCGTGACCACGAGTTGATGCTGTCCGTCTCGGAGGAGATGGAGTGGTGACAGTCCTGATGTAGTTTTGCAAGAGGTTGGAGTTGTTGGTTTTGGGGAGCAACTTGCGCTTAGAGAATTGCCTCCGCTTGGTGGCGTTCCAAGGGTTCTTGATGGTGTTCTCAGTCCTTCCGGGCAATCTCTTGGCTATCTCGGCCCATTTGTTCCTAATCTGCTTGTGTGTCTGAATCAGGATCTTGTCTTCTTCAATACTTTACGAGTCCTCCCGCTAAGAAAATGAGGAGAGCCAAACGAAGAAGAAGAGAAAAAGAGGAGCAGGAGAGAGAGAAAAAACTTACTCTAGGGTTTTCTGAGTTTGGGTTGTTGGCGAAGTCTTCAATTTTGATAGTGTCTTTGATTACACTTCATTAATACAATTGTTAGAAATTGGGTTTTCAATTATAGATTACAAAGTACTTGTATTTGCCATGTAGCATAGAGAGATATACGTTTTCTTGATATATACTATAGTGAAGTTTTTTTAGACGAAAAACAAGGGAAATTTATAGTGATTGTATTTACACCCTTTCAGTATAATTGTGGATCTTATTCATATAAGGCTTAATTGTGGTGTTTTTCTGAAAAAAAAAAATTGCTGATTTAATAGGTATATATTGTGTTAAATAAAATAATTTGGTGTTCATAAAATGGATTTAACCTTTTGTTTCGTTCTTATTTAGCTGCTGAGCTAGGGCATGGAAGTGCATGAAGGGTTCATGCAATTTTTATTTTTTTGGGTGTAAGGGTTCATGCAATTTCTTCATCACTAAAAGTTAAGGAAAAAAAAAACATTTGCTAATAAGGATCATAGTTTGAGATTACATCTTCTAAGTGCTCTATGAGGAAGCTCAGGAGTTGCATCTCAAACCAGTGAACTCTTTGCCCTGAAGAGTTTTCTCCTTTCTTCCAATCTTCAGCTGTGGACTACTTTCATCTCACATTCTCATGTGCGATACCTGAGGTTTCACGAAGTTGAAGTTGAGGCCATTGCTGACAGGTGCTGCAAGAACTTCACCGTGATGATAAGAACTGTGATTCTTTGAAGCTCTCTTTCGTCCTAGTCCTAATGTACTAATGTTAACTGTTCTAGCGATTTGTTGCTCGATATAATTTTTATGCTCGTCAAGATGGAGGGCGACTGTCAAAACCTAGACATGTAATGCCAATGACTAGTTTGACAAGGGATTTCGTCCCAAGGGCATGCGCTTTGTGAAGGCCTATACCTATTACATTTCGTGACCGAGATCGATGCAAGTCCATAGTCGAGAGCCTTTGCTTTACCTTTTGAGCGATTGTACCGATTAATCTACCAAACGATAGGTTATTATTAGGTGCACTGAACGCATCGGGTCAAAGGCGGCTCACTTGATCCTGCGAATGATACACAATGCATGTAAGGCGCGCCAGAGTTTTCCTCACAAAGAAGTTCGACTATGATAGCCCTCGGGATCGATCCTCACATAGAGGAGCAAATAAACAAGGGATTGGAGATCGAGAGCAATTTGGAAGCTTACAGTCAATGGGATTCGGATAAAAGCGTTTATGAAAAGTCGTGTAATGAAAAGTGGGGAATGTGACCATGTTTCCATGCAAATTGTCTTATCCTCGACAAATTTTTCCCAATTGGAAATGCATTTTGACCTTCAGACATGTACAGGCTAGATGACCATCCGCAGCTAAAGACTTGAAAGTTCAAAACTGCAGTTATATCATATTATCTTTGCTAAAGTTACAATGTCTTTTACTCGCGTGTGCATCCACGAGGCTAAAAGGGTCGAACGAAAGTTCCTTTGAAGAGAATTGCCAACTTCCAAAATCCTATAATCAGTCGCTAGCTTTTCACAGGACCAAAGTAGATAGGGTTTGGTCTTTACCTGAAAAGAGATGTAATAATAAGAACTCTCGCACTTACTTTGTGAAAAGGTTTTTGGTGACATTGTGAATAATTATTATCAGTCTCCTTGCAGAAATTACATGCAAGGAGACTGATCCGTCACCGAAGATGCTCAAATAAATCTCCAATCCCCTTAACTTTTTCTTTTCTTGTTTTCATCTAGCAAATTAGTTAGTTGTCTAGAGATAGTGATAGAAGCCTTGATCCGTCACCGAAGATGTCGAGGTAAACACATAATAACTAAGCTAAACACATGCATATGTAATAATATTAGACCTCTCCCAGGTCTATCACATATACCCTGACATAGTCATAAACACCTTTGCACATGGTTATATGGGAATCCATAAAACAAAAGAAGTCTCTATCTCACATACGAACACTGGAACAACAACATTAGGTCTCAGATAAGCAAACTGGGAAAGCAAATAAGATTAACACAATAACATTTTGAGAAGCAGCTATAATGTAAGGGTCTTTTATTACCTACTAAGGTATTTATGAATTCGGAATTAGCCACTTCGTTGAGCCATCATCTTGAGCAAATCCGTCTCCTTAAGTTCCTGATGTGGGTGGTCATTTTGGTGCTGATGGCGACGGTGGCGGTGGCGATCACCATCCATCTCCAAGCTCATCTCCAAGTCCAACTCACGTTCATTATCAAATCTCTCTTCACTCCCATTACCACCACCTTCACTCAGCACCTGATGATAATGATGGTCCTTCACCTGATAAAGCCCAAGATTCCCATTCCCATCAACCATCGAAAAACAGAAGAAACTGCTGGCTGGCCTCTGAGCTGGTGGCAGCGGTGGCTGGTGGTTGTGGCGGTGATCCGACGCCTGCTGGGGGCGGTTGGCCGCCTCAGGCTGCATGCCTGAGCCACGGGAAATGGCTGCCCCCGACAATGACAGCGACTGCTTCTCGGTCTTGTGGCCACGGTGGTCATGACCATGAGCCGGTGCCGACCGTCTCGGAGGAGATGGAGTGGTGACACTCCTGATGTAGTTTTGCAAGAGGTTGGAGTTGTTATTATAAGGGAGCACCTTGTGCTTAGAGAATTGCCTACGCTTGGTGGCGTTCCAATGGTTTTTTATATTATTTTCAGTCCTTCCAGGCAATCTCTTGGCTATCTCGGCCCATTTGTTCCCAATCTGCTTGTGTGCCTCAATTAGGATCTTGTCTTCTTCGATGATCCACGAGTCCTTCTGCTAAGAAAATGATGAGAGCCAAACGAAGAAGAAGAGGAAAAAGAGGAGGAGAAGAGATAGAAAAAATTACTCTAGGGTTTTGTGAGTTTGGGTTTTTGGCAAAGTCCTTAATGTTGGTAATGTGTCTTTGATTACACTTCATTAATACAATCGATAGTAATTTGATTTTTCAATTTTAATTGATCAAATAGATTACAAAGTATTTCTAATTACATGCAGGTGTAAAATGTTTTCTTGATATATATTATGGTGAAGTTTCTTTGAGGGGAAAAACGAAGGAAATTCATAGTAAATGTATCTACACCCTTCTAATATAATTGTGGATCTTATCCATGTAAGGCTTAATTGTGGTGGAATCCTAATTCTTTTTGGGTGGTTTAATAGGAAAATGTTGTGTGTTAAATGGAAGAATTTGGAGTTCATCAAATGGATTTAACCTTTTGTTTTGTTCTTAATTAGCTGCTGAGCTAGGGCGTGGAAATGCGTGAAGGGTTTACGCAATTTGGTCATCACCAAAAGTTAGAAAAAAAAAAGCATTTACATTTAATAAGAATCAAAGCATCTTTTGAGATTATAACAACCCTGTTTATAAGGCATGGTTTTCGAAAAATCTGGTTCGCATGGGCACACGTCACCATGCATGCCTATGAGTTGTCACATATGGATTAAACGACACAGTATAAGTAGTGTATCGGCGAACTTTAAGAAGTAAGTCGACCAAAAACTTAATAACGACAAAAAAGAGAGATAGAGTCACGAGTTCCACGCACGAGACGCGTTAGTAAAGATAAGGAAATAAAGTCATTTTTTCTGTGGATAGGTAATAAAAGTATGGAGGATGTGATTATGGCATGAATTTATGATAAATCACAATGGCGAATCACAATGGGTGTTGAATGCTCATATCCTTTAATCTACATGCATATCATATATCTGTCTCTAGATATACTTCCTATGTATGATGGTCAATGCAAATTCATATAAAGGAAGGTATGATGGAGTCTAAAGCAGGAGCAAATTATGGGCAAGAAAAAACATATCTTTAAAGGAAAAAAAGGGAAAAAGAACCTTGATATCAGGCCTCAAATGGTTATGCCATCTCTCCCTGCATTGTTTTCCGACTCTCCCCTTCAGCCTATGAGCAATCTGAGACCACTTTTTTGTTCCATGCATCTCAACCAACATCGTCAAGTGCCTGCACAAAAATGAGATGAAAAAGATATAGAGACAATGAATAATTTTGTTCGTCACATATCACCCCCAAAAATTCAAGGAAAAAAAAAAAACATGCCCAGAAACCCTAATGAGGAAAATAAGCTAAAAACACAGATATCAAATGAAAAAAAAAATACAAAACCAGAAGGGAAAAAAATAGATGAAGAAGAAGCAAGAAAAAAGGGGGTTTGTTTTTCAAGTCTTAACCTGTCTTCTTCAAGAGTCCACTGGCCTTTGACAACCAAGGGTTCCTTGTCCACCTCTCTCTTCTTCTTCCCCGTTGTCTGCTTCTGCTGCTGCTGCGGCAGAGCTATCACCACCTCTCTCTTGCTCTGATCATCACAACCGCTGTCCCGCTCGTGACCCTGTTGGTGGTCTGAGCTCATGCCACGCGAAGAGAACTCCTCACCGAGCCTCTCGTTCAGCGATCCAAGGTCATTCAAGTCGAGCAAAGGCATGATCTGGCGGTCCACCATCACCGGATCGTGATGACGATGGTGATTGACCAGACCGTAGCCGAAGAGGCTCTTGAACTCGACCTGGCCATGCGCCGCTATGCCATGGCTGTAGTCGCCGCTCTCTGGCGAGGTTTCCATGGACGGAGGAGGAGGGGTCGGTGGCAGTGGCGCGCAGAGGTCAAACCCTCTGGGGAACGTTGCGGTCGGGTGAGGATCAGGGGATGGGTGATGAGATGGCAGATCGAGCTGTGGGGTCGAGACCACCTGAGAGAAAGGGTTCGACGAGGAGCCTTCGATGGTAAAGCCGTGGTCATCGTCGAGAATGTCGGTGTTATGGCTGTGGAGGAGCCAGTAGAAGAAGCCATTCACGTTCAGAGGAGGCGGAGGAGGAACCTCGAGGTCAAGAGAGAAGCCGCCCCGGGGTTTCGGGGGGGAATTTTCCAGGAAATTGCACGGATGGAAAGGGAAATCATCTCGGAAAGTGGAGGAGGGGGCGGAGGAGGAAAGGTTGAGCTCCATGCAGATGGAGAGGGAGAGGGAGATAGCGAAAGGAGTCGGTGAATGAATGCTGGGTTTGGCTTTGGGAGTGAGAGAATTCTGTGTGTGAGTTGGGGCTTTTTAAAAAGGGAAAAGAGGGGGGGCCAAGACGGTGCGATAGTGTCCACGTTATTTTCCCATAATGCACTAGGAACCGACGGTCAGGATCGAGCTATAGATTACATTTTGGGCCTGGGCCAATCTTGGATTTCGGATCTATCCAGTGGGACCCATCCACTGACGTGGGTGGCGCCACATGTAGATCACCGAATGGTCTAATATTACGTTGACATGGTGGGTCGGGACTACCTATTATTTCCTCCACTATTTGAATCTTATGACAAGGAGCCTCGTGAGAAAAGAGCAGGTTATTGTATATTTTGTGCGCTCTGATTCATGGGCGCAATTGAAACAAAGTTCAGTTAACGCACTAAGTACTCACAACTCACTCGACTCTACTCGATTTACATCTATTAAGCTCTATTCAAAGTAGGATTTTCCAAACTCAAGCTCTACTTAAATAACTTTTTAACAAGGTCGAATCTAACTGGACTTGTCAATAAAATTTGCATGAAATTCGAACTAAACTCGGACTCATAGTCTAAAAATGCATTGCAATTGAGAATCAACAATTTTTATTAATAAATTTTCATGTCATTATTTATATGTTATCAGCACATATAAGAATATAATTATTTGATTGGTCTAGTGAGCAATTTGAGTTGCGTATTCAAAGTTCAAGCTCGGTTCGATTGAATTCTCGACATATTCGAACTCGAAAAGAATCGAGATGTGCAAGGCGGAATCCAATAGCTCACGAGTAGTTTGTCTCGTTTGTACCCTCGAATGTGATTAGACCAATTGAATCTATATACCACATCATTTCTCATAAAAAGATGCCACCCTGTGCAAAATGAGAGAGAGAGAGAGAGAGAGGCACAAGCTAGGGCTGGGGAGAGGAAAGTAGAGAGCGGCAGTGGCCTCTTAGCGCGGTGGTTGGCAATGGATTCGTCCGAGGTGACGACGGCAAGTGACAACAGAGGGAGCTATAGATGTAGAAAGAGGAGGAGAAGAGAGGGAGCTGAGGACTGAGGTGTATAGTTCATATGATAGTGTGCCCAATCGAGTAGATGAAATACTATGACTAATTAGAGGTTGATCTGCACAACCATGATTGCTTGATAAGATTATGCACACCACATTTCAATATACAGACAACTTGATCTTAACATATTATTTTGATTAAAAAGTTATGATGAGAACTTACTTTTATGAATTTATAGCAACTTAAACAAATCAATTAATAAACATTATGCCGTCGTCAATATTTTACGTAGTTTATATGTGTGTGTGTGGGTGTTGAAGTGAAGATAAAAGATAATTTTTGAAATGTAAAGGTGTTACGACTTAAAAGAAGAATCGGTGAAGAGAGATGGCGGAGGGAGATGGGTGATATGTGGGTAGTTTATGGAGGGAGATGAAAGAACTCTTACCATTTCCAACGAAGAAAAACAGCAAAAGAAAAAAAAGGGCAGCAAAACTCTCCATTAGTAATTGCTTTCATTACATACTATGTAAATGGCCGTAGTTCACGAAGAAAAATCAATATGCAAAATATTTAGTCCAAAAATTTCATCAAAATTATTAATAATTATTGTATAATGCGTAAGAAAGTGCTAATGAGATGAGAGAGATGGAGAGATTTTTAATAGTTCATACATTTTCATGTTTTTTTGCAGCTTTCAAATGCATTTTAAGCAAGTTCATTTCAAAGACAGACTGATGGACCAGGACAAAAAGACACCATCTTAGTTGCATTGTCAGATCATTGATTTCTAAAAGGGACGTCTGTTTTGCAAGAAGTTGTGATCATAGAGACCAGAGGAGAGGATAGAGTGTTTTGGTTAAGACTTTATTTGTTTCGTAGAGAATGAATGATTTGAAAAATATTTTCCTAACAAATGATTGTTTGTATCGCTTGAAATAATTAATCAATGAAAATATTTTCATTATTGATAATAATTTATGTCTAAACATTTTTATGGATGGTAAAAAAAATTCATTTATTCATTCTTGTAAGCGATATAAATGATTATTTTCAGAAAAATATTTTCTAAATCGTTTAATTTTCGCAAAGCAAATGGAGCCTAAATTAGAAAATGGAGGGTTATTGGATAGGTTTGACAGAACGGGAAAATGACTAATCAGCATTGAGTAGGTACATAAATATTGCAATATGAAAAGAACCAGAGAGGAGGATTGAATGTTGGATTTCTTTCCGAAGTTTGGGAGCTCTTCAAAAGCTAATTTGTCATTAATGTTTAACTCTTTTATGCAAAAGTCGAGAGAAAATAGACAAATAGGATGACTTTCCCTCTTATGTTTGATCAAATAAAAGGAATACATTAGGCATCGAAGAATAGTTTAGGTACCATGTTAAACAAGTCAAAAGTTCTAAGATGATATTGCATATTGAAATCGAAATTTATGGACTACTAATATCATTTTATATATGACCAAATGTAATTTTCTTGACTGTACGATGCGACTTCTAGTACTGCAAAGAAGTTGGACATGATTCTTCCAAGTTTCAATGGCCAAAAACTTTCTGCACCGCAACGATGAAACTCATGCAATTTGCCATGGCATATTTGGCATTTGACAGAGGGGTAAAATCGGGATAAACTTCTCAATAGAGTTTCTGTCCTTTTGCAGTTCATCTTGAAAAAAAAATAATGAGTACAGCCTGATGCCATGACATCATAGGTAACACAAAAGTACTAAATATTTTGTAACAGATTAAATTTTTGGTTCAAAAATCATGTGAGTACTCAGTAAGATCAATTTGGACAGAAAAGAAAAAAAAATGAAGGACTGCCAATGCTTTTTTTCCTAGATCAGCTAGGGCCTGGCTTCGCTAGTGCGACCCATCTGCTGACGTGGCGCCATGATCACTGAGTGGTTCAAGATTATGCTGACGTGGTGGGGTGGAACTAACTAATATTTCCTCCATTCTTGAATATTATGTCAAGGAATACTGGGACTCCCATCAGGTCTCGCGAAAAAAGAGGAGGTTCTTGTATGGTTTGTGCGCTCTGATTCATGTGCTCTTTACACACAAAAAATGATCAACTTTTAGTTGTTATCGATATATGATAGACTTAATCGATGAGAACAGAGTTTATTATTTATAAATAGAATTATCAGCAACTTGAAGAGAATCGACAACTCGTGAGTGAAGCATACAAGCCATTTATTTAAATGTCATAACTGTTCAACCGTTACAACATCTCTTCAAAACAGCCTCAACCGTTACAACACCCTAACATCCACATTTACCACGGGCACAGTGATGGTGATTCACATCTCCACCCAATCGGCAGCCATTGAACAGAACATCAGCGCCAAAACCATCAATAAAATTTTAGTAACGGATACATCAGTGTAGTTTCAACAGCCCTGAGAATTAGGGTCTTCGGTTTCAAGACAAGAAGTAGCAAACGACAGCCACAAACATTTTGATATCCCCACCCAATCGTCGAATGGAGAACCTCGGCTCAAAGCCACAGCAGTTGGAAAACTGCTTAAAAAGAACATCACATCTAGTAAACTTTCTGGTGAAGTACTTCTTCATTTGCCATAATCCAGGTTGAGCATTTTACATTA
>BCNH02000009.1:19474757-19499364 GCA_001662345.2 Metrosideros polymorpha var. glaberrima
CCCCAAATCAAAGAAATTTATTATCTTTCAATATCTTAACTTTCATGCACTATACTTTTATCCTCTAGACTCGCATTATCGATTAAGTTTCGGCATGTTTCTTAGTTGTAGTTTTCAGATCCACATCGTCGATTAAATTCCAGCATAATATCTCGAGGATCTCAAGCTTTGTCGTCGATTAAATTCTAGCATAATTTGTTTACGTTAGTTCCTATCGCAAAGTATGTATTTCTCAAGTTTTGTCGTCGATTAAATTTCGGCATGATTTGTGTTTGTACTGTCCTGTTGAAATTCAAGTAGTTGATTTCTTGCTCACCTGTGATATTTCATGTCTGGAGTCGCCACAAAATCTGTCTTCTTCAATTTAAAAATCAAAGAATGACTTTCGGTATAAGATATATCATCGCAGGAGAAATTCCAGCGAAACTTCTTTTTGGCACGCTTAGTCGAACTAGTGTGGCTAATTTGAGGAGATACGATTGTACGTACAAGGAATCAACTTGATCCTAAGAATGTTGGCGGTAACAACTCGTCACCACAACCTGATAATGATAGAGTGGGACGTTTTGAATCATCAATTGCACAACCAGTGGCAGAATAAGAACAAGGGGGAAATGTCGACATTCCAAGACAACTCACCAATAAATAAAGAAGGCAATTGGAGAAAAATCTTGTGATGTTGGCCACCATGAGGAGAATTCTTGATGAACACCAGAAGGAAACGACCAATCACATGATGAAATACCTCATCGACGTGGTTAAGCCCATGATCTTCAACACCTTCTATGAGATCATACACGGGCCAAAACGTCGAGCCATTCATTTAAGATGCAAACGAATCCTTCCAATCTTTAGCAATTGCAGTTCACGAAGAAAAATCAATACATTTTGGGATATAATTGAAATTCCTTATTATTAATGTATAATGCCTAAGAAAGTGCTAATGTTTAATCCCTAAGAAAGTGCTAATGAGATGAGAGTGAGATGGAGAGATTTTTTATAGTTCATACATTTATCATATTTTTTGCAGCTTTCAAATGCATATTAGTCAAGTTCATTTCCTAGACAGGCTGATGGACCACGACAAAAAGACACCATCTTAGTTGCATTCTCAGATCATTGATTTGTGAAAGGGATGTCTTTTTTGCAAGAAGTTTCGATCACAAAGACCAGAGGGGAGGATTGAAAGTTTTGTTTAAGACTTTGTTTATTTAAAAGAAAAAAATTGAATGATTCGAAATTTTTCTTTAAAAAAAATCGTATGTGACGCTTGAAATAATTAACCAATGAAAATATTTTGATTATCGACAACAATTTATGTCTAAATATCTTCATGAATAAAAAAAATTCATTTATTCATTCTTGAAAGCGATATAAATTATTATTTTAGTAAAATATTTGATAAATCATTCAATTTTCGCAAAACAAACAGTGCCTAAATAAAAAAGTGGAGAGTTATTGGATAGGTTTGACGGAACGGGAAAGTGACTAATCCATTGAGAAAGTACATAAATATTGCAATATAAAGAGAACTCGAGAGGAGAAATGAATGTTGGATTTTTTTCCGAAATTAGGGACCTCTTCAAAAGCTAATCTGGCATTTGAAGTTTAACTTTTTTACACGAAAGTCAAGAGAAAATAGACACATGGGATGACTTCCCCCTTTTATGTTTGATCACATAAAATGAATACATTGAACAAGTCGAAAGTTCAAGGATGACATTACATATCATGATCAAAATTTATGGGCTACCAATATCATTTTATATATGATAAGATGTTCTTTTGTTGGCGGTACGACGCGACTCCTAATACTGCGAAAAAGTAGGACATGATTCTTCCAAGTTTCAACTGGGAAAAACTTTCTGCACCGCAATGGTGAAACTCATGGAAAGTGCCATGGCATATTTGGCTCTCGACTGAGGGCTAAAATCGGGATAATCTTCTCAACAGAGTTTCTGTCCTTTTGTAATTCGTGTTGAAAAAAATAAAGGAGCACAGCCTGGCGTCGTGACATCATAGATAACACCAAAATACTAAATATTTCGTAACTGATTAAACGTTTAGAAATTATGTGACTACTCAGCAAGATCAATTAGGACGGAAAAGAAAAATGGACTCCCGAGACTTTAGCTGTCACAAGCCACAGATTGAAAAGCAGATAAAGACCCTCTAACCCGCTCGGTGCCTCCATTGAATCTCAAATGAGGATTGATGGCAGGGATGAACGTAGCACCGGACAAAGACCGCAATGGAGGCCGAGGATCCCTTCCCCCCAAAACAGCCTCAACCGTTACAAGTTACAACACCCTAACATCCACATTTACCACGGGGACAGTGATGGGGATTCACATCTCCACCCAATCGGCAGCCATTGAACAGAACATCAGCGCCAAAACCATCAATAAAATTTCAGTAACGGATACATCATTGTAGTTTCAACAGCCCTGAGAATTAGGGTCTTCGGTTTCAAGACAAGAAGTAGCAAACGACAACCACAAACATTTTGATATCCCCACCCAATCGTCGAATGGAGAACCTCGGCTCAAAGCCACAGCAGTTAGAAAACCCACTTAAAAAGAACATCAAATCTAGTAAACTTTCTAGTGAAGTACTTCTTCATTTGCCATAATCCAGGTTGAGCATTTTACAATAGAATCCCCCCCCTGCAGGTACTTCTCAATACAGCATTCTCAAAGATTCGTTCCGTCCACTGCTGACAAAGATGTAACAAAAGCTTCGCAAAGAAAACCAGTTCTAGGAGATCATGGGTCAAGCATCTTAGATCCTGTAATTCTAGATAAACCAAGTTTCTCTTTACAGCTTTCCCCTATTTCCCAGTTCCATAACTTACTAAACAACAGAAAAAAAAAAAGGGCAAACAAAGGACTGGCTCGACCTCAAAAAGAACTAGGGGATCTTCACATGCACCCACTTATCTGCCTCCGTCAGCAGTAATCATGCCTTCCTCTTCTTCCCCGAGGTAAGAAGAGCGGGACGCACCACCATATCCTCCATCCCATTTCGATGGAGCATCACCATGCGATCCCCCAAAATTCCCCCTCTCGTTATCCTTTCCACGGGGTGAAGGAGACCTTGCACGTCGTGGACTCCGCGAACTCTCTCTTGTTTTCTCACTGTGGAAGGAAGATGCACCTGGGCGATGAGATTGGCTTCTCTCCATCATTGCTTGGTGGAAGCTGCGAACTGGGGAAGTAGCCCTGTTATGTTCAGACCTATCAGGGCTACGGCTGTGGTCACGACCCCAGTTACTAGCACGATCAACCCAGCCACCTGATCCCTTGGGACTCCGACTTCTAGCTCTCTCATATCCATCATGGCCACTGCCAAACCTGTTTCAATATAGGAGACGACCTCTTAAGCATCATGGTCTTCCAAATGCAGTTTTCAAATAGAAAAAAAAAAAAAAACTTCATACAAAGAAAGTTGCTGCCAACATTACCTATCGCGTGACTCAGAACCGTAACCACGACCACCACCCTTGTCTGGCCTGCTGGAAGCAGAAGCAGAAAATGACCAACCTCCCCTTCCACCATCTCTTCCACCATAACCAGAATCACCACATCCGCCTCGGCCTCCATCTCTACCACCAGAATCAGAGCTCCAGCGTCTAAACCTTCCCATTCCACCACCGCGAGAAGCCATATTACGAATTTCTGGTGGGACTCGTTGGTTTGCCCCCTCAAGAACTTTGATGAGTTCTGCTGCGTATTTCGCATCCTGGTCACCAAAAAATGTATACGCTAATCCACTAGCTCCTGCCCTTCCAGTTCTTCCAATCCGATGAACATAATCCTCCACACCAGTAGGGAAGTCATAGTTGATAACCACCCTGCAAAAGATACTGGTTATTTTAACGGCAAAAGTTCATAATGTGAGAGGTCCAAAAGCGTGTGTGATAGAATGTATCGTTGGTAAGCAGATCAAAAATCCAAACAGCCATGTTCATATAAAGCGACAGAAAGACCGCAAAGCACGTCCCCAAAGGGAAAAGACTGCCTAAATACACACAGATTCTCCCTATCATCTCTACTCAGAATGCTTCCAATATGCCAAGTATTACAAAACTGTATTCTTAATCTACCGCCTTACATCAAGCTATTAAAAGTAGCTTTTCAAATACCTGATATCTTTGATATCCAATCCTCGGGCTGCTACATCAGTTGCTACCAAAACTGGAGATTTTCCGGTCCGAAACTGATTCAGCACAAAATCCCTCTCACTCTGAGACTTGTCTCCATGTATTGCAGCAGCTCCAAACTGGCGGCTGAGGTTGCGGGCAAGCTGATCACACATTTTCTTAGTAGAACAGAAGATAATTATTTTTGACCCTGGCTCTTGAGAGCGAAGTATCTGCTCTAATCGTCTGTGCTTCTCCATGGGAGCCAAGAGTTCCACATGCTGTATGTCAAAATCATAACAAATGATAAGTAGCATGTATTTAAACTTCATCTTGATGAAAATGGTATTGGTTATAGAGCAACTGCTACCACCAAGGAAGATCCATTTCAAACATGTAGGTACAAGATATGGAAGGAGGACATTACTAACCTGTGTGATAGACTTGTTTGCAACAAGCTCATCCACATTACCAATGTTAACCTGCACGGGATTAACCAGCAGATCTGCTGCAATTTTACGAACCTCCTTTGGCCACGTAGCAGTATACATGAGAGTCTGGCGGCGAGCAGGCACCTCCCTCACAATCTTTCTTATCTGAGGTTCGAAACCCATGTCCAGCATGCGATCTGCCTCGTCCAGCACAAGGTAAGAAACTTGATTGAGGCTGATTCTCTTCATCTCAAGGATATCATTCAAACGTCCAGGAGTGGCAACCACGATGTCAGCTCCTCTGTCTATATCCCGCAACTGGGGACCTTTTGGTGCTCCTCCGTAGAGACACTGGAGCACCCAAAGGAAATGTATCAATAAGCAACTACATTGAAATCTACAAATATTTGAGGGTGTATTAGATACACTCAATTTGACGGACAATTAAGTTAATCTTGAACTCAATAGCTGCATAAACTAACATGAAAAGGAAGTTACCACAAATAAAATCAGAGAAACTCTTTAAATCAACAATGACAACTGTGCAATTTTCACCCAAATTAAGATACATATGGCACTGATTATGCAGAGACACCAGGGCAGGCAGTCCGCAAACATCCAATTACAAGAACCATCTGAAAGACACTGTTAACGCAGTCTACTAAAAGATCCATCTTCTAAGTAGCAACTGCATGCATGAAAATCATTATGCACGGTTTTTCCCGGGGCAACAATGCCTCAAAAGATGGACTGAATAAGGAAAGCTACTGACACAGTTACAGAGAAAATCAATAATCGAACTCCGACTTCAGTAACATACATATTGATTTGTAGTCCCAATAATATGATGTCATCATAAATACAGGATGAGATGTTAAAGGCAAAATGAAAAGTTAGATGGACATGTGACGCACCACGCAGGAAATTCTTGATGATTTAGCAAACTTGACAGCCTCGTCTTGTATCTGCGTTGCCAGCTCCCTCGTGGGTGACAGTACCAGCACAGTTGGACCCATACGAGAATTATTACGGCAGCGCTTGATATGGATAAAGCCCGGTAGTAGATATCCCAATGTCTTCCCGGAACCAGTTTTAGCAATGGCCACGATATCTCGACTTTGGAGTGCAATAGGCCATGACTGTGCCTGAATTGGGGTTGGAGCAGAAAACCCAGCACTGTGTACCTGGAAAAAGGCAAAACCCAGCAGCCCCATAAGCACAGGCACTGCCTTCACTATTTCTTTGTGATTTCCTCTCTGGACCAAACAGAATTTTGGCTAAAGCCAGAAGAAGCATCATCCCCTGCATACGGCCACCAGTGCTTGCTGATGCAAGCTGGAACAGGAGGAGACCACTTCTTCTGTTTGGACCAAAGTAGCAGACTGAATAATCACCATCGGCAGTCCCAGCCACGAACAAGAGTGACTTGGAAAGCCCTTCCAAATAATTGATCCATCGTCTAAAGGTGCCCCAAAAAATGCCAGCCCCCAAAAGAGGACAGCATAGCGTACGACATTAGCTCCTCCCAGGAGCAAATATCGCACCTGAGACAAGAGTAGAGACGGCAGAAGAATTAACGTGAGTCTGAAACTTAACGTTTTGACCCCACCAGTTAGAGACATCCCGATAAACTAGGTTTAGAATGTTCCCAACACATCCATGATCTCCATATAAAAAGCGCTAAAATCGGAAGAACTATTGCAATAATAAAAGAACAAAGAAAAATGAACATAAATGAGATCTACTTACTTCCCTGAGAATCTCTGACGGGAATCCTGTAGCTTCAAACGATATCAACGGTGGAGGCACGTCAGCTCCCTAATGATGTCAAAACCAATTAGTAACAGAATCATTAATATCACGACCATAAAGAGCAAATATATTAGGAAAGCAGGCTTAAAAGAGGGTCAAGCAGTTACAATTAAAAGCGCAGACACCATACAAGAGAAATTGACCGAGCACAATGGAAGAAATATAATGAGCGTGGTTCAAACACAGTTCAAAGTACTCACAGAAACAGTGATTTCATGTTGACGCCGATAAGCATCAGCAGATATACTACTTCCGGTGCTTGATAAACTGCTTCCGGTGCTTAAATGACTCTGTTCTTTCACAGGAGGTGCTCCATGCCCAAGACCAACTGTCCCCTTTGGAGCAATTTGCAAACTAACTGTCCCACCAACTGCACTCTGATGAGCATTTCATATGATAAGTATCAGCCAGCGATTCCAAATCATTGTGCAAAAGAGATCTCAAAACTGAATTTGACGCCGTCAGATGATAAAATTACCAGAGAAAAACCTACAGCAACTCATTCCCAACCAACTTACTAGTTGAGAGCAGTGCAGGACAAATGGTTAAATGGAAGTCCTATTGAATTATTGACCATATTACAAAAACTTCTAGAATAGCTTACCAAAATCTTTATAAAGTGCAGACATTTGCAACCATTCTATATAGAAACAACAGAGTAAAGTATTTGTCACCTAGAATAAATCAAAACTAGTTCAACATTCTTATATCCACATAATATAATCTGCAAATCAAAAGGCAAGGGAAGTTACTAATTGGCATGCCAAAAAAAAGTGCATGCATAGTTTCAATCATGAGTTGTCATTAGGCCTTCGCTTTCAAGTAGCAGCAGAACCGCCAGCCAAAAGCAAGCTAAGCCTCTTACTAAAAATGAGTAGGAAAACAATGCACCAGACAAATTAGCAAGCATAAAAGGAATATGTACCTGAATGCCCCTTGACCCACCATTGTTTCCTCGGCCATATCTATCATCTTCCTTATCGGGATTATAACCTCGCTGCTGACCAGGTGATGGCTGTCGAACTTGAACAGAAGAACTGATATGAGCCGAAGACGATGTGCCCGTGGGCCTCTCGTACTGAGTAACGTTGGTCTCCGGATTCCAAAAGTAGAGATAACCCGTTTTACCATCAACAAGCCCTCTCCAGGGCTTGGGAAGAGTGGGATCTTCCGGAGCATAGCGAGGACCAGACGAAGACATGGTTGCAGTTGCAGCCATTTCAATACAGACTGCCAGATAGTTCTACATGGACATGGCACAATACGAGTAAGTGATCTTTCAAATTCACAGTTAAAATCGCATGCGTTCAGCATATGCAGAAGGTTCGTACAATAAATCACCCACATACCCAGAAAATTTATAAAGCAGATTAAGCAGCAGAAAAGCCAGAGAAGAAAAAAAAAATATAGAAACAAGCGGTGTATTCGACATGCGCGTATCTTACAAAGGATTTAAACCATTAGGGTGTACAAACAATCGGTTGAAGGGGGGAAAAAACCAATCGCAATGCCTCGGATGCAATGCTCAAGATTCACAATCGCTGCGCATCAACCGCAGACGTGTTGACGCCGCCGAATCAGTCATCGCTAACCAAGGCAAACCCATCACAACGACAATCAGCTGCAAAGCAACGCGAATACCCCGAAAAACCCCAGATCCAAAAGCCAATCCACCCCAGATACTCCCCGCGAGAGCTAGAACAGCAAAATCGAATCCTAGTACTGACCGGAGAAATTCCTAGACAACCTACTGATGGATCAAAAAAACCCCCCAAGAAAAAGGGGGAAAAAAATCGAGAGAGGGGAAAGAAAAGCACCTGACGACGGCGTACGAATGCTCGGATGCGTAGAGAGAGAGAGAGAGAGATGTGATGTGGTAATACGCGAGCTAGCTGTGGCGTCTCTCTCCTCTCTCTGCGTGCGGGAGCCCCTGGCCAATAGGAACCCCCTACGCTTCCTGTGGACAAGAAGCGCAGCGAGAGAGGTGGAGAGAGAATAAAAATGGTGGAGAGAGAGAGAGAAGGAGGGAGGAAGGTGGAGGAGGTTTGATATTTATAACAGCTGGACGGCGCACGCGGAGCGAATGAGGACAAACCCTGGTTAGGTGTAAAGCTAAGCTAACCATGGTTCGAACCCTGATCTCCGGTGGTCCAAAACGGAAAGAGATTTCCCTAGAATTCAAACCATGAAGTTGGGGGATCACCACACGCCGGTGTCGTTTCGGACCAACGACGGGAGCCCTGACCGCGCATCTCTGTTGCCTCCGGCAAAATCGGCATGAAATGAGCATTTTAAGTTGAGCGGGTGTGAGAATCGGGACAACATGGAGTCGAGAGTGCGAGCTCAATGGGTTTTATTTGAGACCATGAAAGACCAATCTTGAGAAGTCGTTATGGCTATTAATGAGGCTTACGACTCATTAATGTCATATGTTCATTTGCATGGGCTATAAGATCATCTGAGGAAGTATGCCGGTCGAAGTTTAAAAAAAATTGGCCTGAACATCACCTAACTGTTGTATTTAGAAAAGAAAAAAAAAACAAAAACCGAAGCCTTTATTAGAAGAGATCATGACATAAATGGTTATTGAATATTGGTTCAATGTGCAATTTGGTCCATAAAATTTTAATTTGTTTTATATAGCCCTTGAATTTTAACTGAATATGCAGTATGGTTCCTGAACCTTTAACTTGTGTTAATGTGATCCCTAGATTTTTTTTGTACAAGTTCCGGAACCGCTAATCATACGTTACACACAATAGTATCTAGTACTAGGCACGTGCTAAATAAGTAAGCAAATCTTCACACTTGCCATGGAAATAAACCAGGATGTGTTTAATGGTATGATTACTTTTGGGCTTCAATCCAAGAAATCTAAAAACGGGCTTAAGAAAAACTTGCTCTCGTTGGGCCCTATCACAATTTGACCCGAAATGCCTCTAATGTGGGCCGGGCTTCAAATCAATTAGCGGACCCTCCAAATACCCGCAAATAGAAACATGGCTGGCAGTTAGGATTCAAACCCAAGCATAAATGCACTGCTTAAATTGAGCAGGCAATGAGCAGCAAAAATTCGACTTTTCCTCAATCAGACGAATTTAGGGTCTAATGATCTGGCGCATCTTTCAGCAAGTTTAAGTAATTAGTCATTCAAGGACCAAAATTACAAAAAAAGATAAATTCACGTCATCGAATAAAATCTTTTAGGAAAACTGAAGCCGTGCTATGCTATTTTCTTAATTAAGAAATCGTAAGTTTTTTTAAGTGTTTTCGAAATGCGATTCCTATTTCGACATGAACGAAAATCTCGCATTTACAACACACGGTGAGAGGAAGAGTGAGGAAAATCGAAATTATTCAAAGAGTAGGAACACCTAATTGATTAATGAGAATGGCATTTTTTTGGGGGGATCTAAAATGAGAATGACATTGAGGATGTATTTTCGTTGATAGTGGATTGGGGAATTTGTGCCCAAGTAGTGCGTTCGAGGAGTCTCTGGAATTGACAATTCCAGCGATACATGGGGATGCATATGAGGCGGGCTGCGGCCGGGATAGCGTTCCCGATCCTACATGCAAGGCGGGGCGGGGCGGGGCGGGGAGTGTCCTCATGGGAGACGGGGTGTCCCGCGTGGGAGAAAAAAATTAGATTAAAAAAATATAAAAACGTTAAAGTTTTCACAATAATTATGAATCGCTTTATTTTAGACTTTCATGTTCTACAATTATCGTAGAATCATGATCCAACCGTTATACACCTCGCGAAAAGTGCCGATTTCAGAGGGAGATCTTGCCCTATTCGGGACGCCGCAGATTTGCCATGCACCATGCCTGTCTCCAGCAATAGAACGGAAGTCTAACCCAATTGGCTCTTTGATAATGAGACTCATTGAAGGAGATTTGGTCCTTCATGTTTTCAATTCTCACTGTTTAACCCTACGATGCATGTCCAAGTCATGACAGTTGCTCGCGATGTCTTTTTTGGAGGAGATTATCATAAAAGTCTTAAACTTTTTGTAATTGTATCAATTAAGTCTTAATTTATTTATTCTTTGCCAATTGAGTCCTAAACCTTTTGCGTTTTCTGTTAATTCAGTCAATCTGGCCAATTTTGGCCACTGGAATATTGGCAAAAAAAAAATGTATAACTGAATTAATACAATTACAATAGGTTTAGCACTTTTTTGGTAATTCTCCCTCGTTTTTTGTGCTCGATGGTTCTTCGATTTCTACAAGAATGAAGAAGATGGGAAAAAGACCCTACTGCTAAATTTAGAAATTCAAGCACGACAAGCAATTCAGTAGCTGATTCACCGTCATTCATTGCAATCCCCTTCTTTCTCGATGGCGGGACGAGCTGAATTTCTTTAAGTCAATGACAAAGTTATCGCATAATCTTAGAAGATTAGATCGCTTGTTCTTGTGACCCGGATCTTGGGCGAACCACATCCTAAAAAGTTAGTCAATTGAGGTGGAAGAGTCCAAAACCATACTATGCGCCTGATTTGAGAGGAGAGTTAGAGATAGGACTGACAAAAAAAAAAGTCCCACCGCTTGCAATTAGGATCATACAGTCTACAATTCTTCGACGGTCCCAGCGCCCTAATCGAGTTGGTGCTAGCCTTGAAGAAAGCTCTAACAATGGCCAAAATTGTTTTTCTGTAAAAGTTGGTGCCTTTTTATGCGGCACTTAAAAGCGGGGCGAAAAATCGTCCTCGGATGAAAATTAGTGCCTTTTTTTTGGGGGGGGAAACTTGGTGATTTGGATATAGAAGACGAGGCCGATATTTGGTACATTTTTTGTTTTGGTCGGACGATTTTTGGTACATTAACTCGATGGAATACGCAATTAGAGACACAAGAGATAATGACTGTCTCTGGCATATTGCAAAAGAAAAGTTTACGGAGAACTCCGGAATCCCGACATGTCTCGCATCTGAATAGAAAGTTAAGGTATCACGTGTTATAAAAAAAAAAAAGTGCGAGGCATAATTTAGTTCTTTGGAGCGGTCGATTACGTTATGTAAATTTCAAAAGATGAATCTAGCTTTCTTTAAAACCACTATGATTCGGAGCACGAACGTCGGAATGCCTTAGAGCAGGGACTTCCTTTTCTCTTCTTTCGGGTGCAACGAAAACAAGGTCGGGATACGTAAGAGTATTCGCCATTAAACTCGCGTTGGATGTTTAAAACGTCAATCGTTCTTGCGAGACGTTCATGGCCTCACCAATACGACAAGAAAATTATCAAAATAATCTTAAATTTATTGCAATTGTGTCAATTGAGTCCTAAATTTTTTTGGCCAATTGAGTCCTAAACCTTTTGCAATTGTGCCAATTCAGTCCATTTGGCCGGCTGGTGTTAACGTGGACTTTTTTTTAATAATATTTTGAATTCTTTTCTTTTCTTTTCTTTAGGTTTTATGTTCCCTTCTTGACTTAGGGTCAGCAACAACGCCCTTACCTAGTGCCGATGAGAGTTGGCTAGCGACTTGGCCGGCCCTAAGTGGAGGAGGAAAAAAACCTAAAGAAAAGAAAAGAATAAAGAATAAAAATTATTAAAATATTAGTAAAAAAAGTCAACATCAGCGTTAGTCGGCCAAATAGACTAAATTCATACAATTGCAAAACGTTTAGTACTCAATTGGCCAAAAAAAAATTATAACTAAATTGTCACAATTGCAATAAGTTTAGGATTTTTAGACCAAAAAAATAATAATAAATTTAGGACTTTTTTTGGTAATTTTCTCCCAATACGACAGTAAATTATATGGTTCATTCAATCGGAAACGAGCTTAATACGTCGGAAAATGAAGATGAGGCAACCAAGAAGATGATGAAGTGATGTGGGGATGTCAAGTTTCACGGGTTTAACAGGAAAATAGAATAGGAAATCTAGGAAGATCCATGCCTGCATGTGCATGACCTGATCATTTTCCAAGTGCGGCGTATCTAGACTCGCACCAAGGCAAGTTCTCATCGTCGAGTCGTTTTCTGGACTTGGAAAATCAGAATGCAACTCACAACAACGTCGGTGTCGAATATTGCGACATCTGAGTACACGAGAACGTGGTTGATAATACGAATCCCGTGATTCGATAATAGTCTATCGAAGTAAAACATCAATTAGTCCGTGAAGGGCAGGACTAAGCTCAGCTGCATCGCCGGTCTCGAGCTTCCACACTGGCACCTAGCAAGGCTGCGGTGATGGGCTCGCCAGTGGACAATTGATGCTTCGTTAGCACGTTAAACCTAACATTTCGCCTGTGGCTGAGTAGGTCTCAATCCCGTTCGAAGTCTTTTTCCGAGGAAAAAAAAAAAGACACTTAAAAAATAATACTTAAAGTTCTCGTGAGTAGTTGAATAAAAGGGTATATGATTTCTAGGAGCGCCTAAAAGATCCAATTTTTTGTGTCAATCAAAGAGTGAGTTGAGTTGACGGCTTGACATTCTTTTGTTCAGCCGTGCAGCAAGAGAACATTCACCCAGGACCGTCACTACCCGTTCAAGTCCAAATGAAGCGTCTCTTCATCTTTGTAATTTGCCCCCACACGCAAATCTCGAAGATTTTGCCTTGTCCCTTGCCGCTTTTGGCGGCCTCATTCCCGTAACCATCTTCAATAATTCAGTTTTTTTCTTCTTTTTTTGGTGTTATGTAACTTGGGTCAGTACCTAATTATACCTCCACAACATGACGAGAGGTGATGGCGACTCGGACCTGTCACGTGGGTAAGATTTAGAAGATATTTTTTGTAGCATGCTTTATCGTTCGAATTCTGACTGATGATCGAAATGGTATCGTACATTCGATGAGAGTGTCGCTTCGTATTGTGTTTGCATTATCTTTGTCGAGTTCAATTTCACATTCATTGGATGTATAGAATGGTGTTACATGTTTGATGTGGCAAGCCAGCTCGAATTACATGACACTTTGCCAAGTGTTGGTAAACTAACGGCTATTGAATTCAATTGATTGATACTTATGTTAGGATTTTATCCCATAGAAGGTGAATGAGAAATGTGAATGGAGATAGTCTCACATGAGATTGAAGAAAAATGAAAGATGGGTTTAATTAGAGGAGCCTCTCAAGTGGGTTTGGGCCCCAAGGGGTACTCCATTTTTGTGGAAGGGAGAGAACCTACCCAAAGCTGATCGGTCCACACGCGCGCGCCGCCGCCCGCTCCGCTCAGTTTGGGCCCGGGTCTGAGACTTGTTTCTCCCAGCTCATTAGTTCTATCAGTTTTATTTTTTCAGAACAGACATATTTTCGAGTTGCAATTTTTTTTCTTTCTGGAACATATATATCTGTTCGTGATCAACGGTTCGGTACACCGAACGAACCTTTTCGGTTCAACGTGACCCTTCGCCATTCCAATAACCGAACGAACCTTTTCAGTTCAAGTGACTTTTCATTGTTTTAAGGAAACTTTTCTGAACGTTTTAAAAACAGTCAGACGCACGCTCTCTTTGAAATATACACTAATTTTCGCACGGCATTCTTCATCTTCATTTTCTGTGCGATTGTTCTACTAAGTTGCGTTCGAATATCTCCTCAAGAGAAGTGCCGCTTCAGAGGAGAGGCGATCCGTTCTATCCTGGAAGGCAATTGTCCAAGAACCTTGGGTACCAGTAGAGGAGACAAATTTGTCTTAAGGACATAACGTGAATTCGTTGGGCTCGGATTATTCATCTACACATTCGATTTGCTTTGTTTCAGGTTTGTTGACCGATTTTGGTTTTGCCCGTACGAACACATAACATGCCCGACAACAACTTATTCGTTAACTATGGATCATGTGGGCTTTGTCGTGTTCTCATCGTTTCATGGTTAATTAATATTTGAACATGCTCTTCATCTCACGGTTGAATAGGATGTAGCCATGGCTTCTTTGATCCTTGGAATCACCTGTGCGACTCATTCACAAGATTCTTCTTATTCGCCTAATGCCAGATTTTCCGATGCGAGTGCAGTTCTAATGATTTAAAAAGAAAAATTGTCAAAAAAATCTTAAACCTATTGCACTTTTATCGATTCAATCATAAACCTTTCAATTTTACCGATTCAGTCCAAAATATTTTTATGATTTACCGAATCAGTCCTAAACCTTTTTATGATTTGCCAATTCAATCTTAAAAATGTCTAGAAATAAATCGGCAAAATCGAAAGATTTAAGACTGAATCAGCAAAATTGAAAGGTTTAGGATTGAATCGATAAAAGTGTAATAAGTTTATGACTTTTTTGACAATTTTTCCATCACATGCTGACTGTTCATATCGCTTGTTAACGTGATTGAAACTATCTTGGAAGCGACGAATTTTTCCATTTCGATATCTCGAACTTTCAGGTTTTCGTATATTAACACAGTATCAAGGCCATGTCAAATAATTTCCAGTTGTAGGACTAATTTGTCGCCACCAGACTTAAACAAGACGCATGTTCAATCCTCAATCAATTGTTAATTTATCTGTCTCCTCAATGACATCATGCGAAGACCAATGGTGGGGATACATAATGTGATTTATGCATGACAAACACAGAGGGTCACGAGCTCGTTGTTAACGGTAGAGACAAATTGGTTGGGGGAAAGAAGAGGAGAGCTAATTGTGTGTGCATTCGACAGACGGATCATCATGAAATCCAATCCCATTCCCACCACTTCATCTCCAATCTCCATCTCTTAAATCTAGACGAGGCTCCCAGTAAACAAAAGTGCCCTCAAGTAAAGTTACAGTCTCAGAGAGACAGACATATCTAGGTACACATGGTTTCCTTGAGATCTTATCTTTAAGAAAGTAACCTAGGTTCCACATGTATTACGACATCGAAGGGTTGTGTTCACGAGTACCTCAAAACTACACATTAAGCATTCTTAATCAAGAACATATCAAAGTTTAAAGCATTGACTACACACGTCGCAATAAAAACGTCAATGTCCTGAAGAACATTGGGTGCAGAATCACCGGCATCGCATGCCGAGGCTAACTTAAAAGCAACCTGGACAGAATCGCTAGTGATTCAGATGCAGGCAATCTCGACATGAGCCACACAGGTTATGACAATCAGATAGAAGGACTGAGAGCCACATCCTAACAGACACAACAGGGCATTGTTCTAACCCCAGTTTAGAATTCCCACCACACTTGTCCTCTTTAACGGTATTGACAATGTCCATTCCATTTGTTTAACGAATTGAAAAGTCACAAGCCAAAGAGTCAGGAAAATAACAGAAAGCGAGAGGTTCGCTCCATACTCTTGCTAAACTGTGGGGCACATGGTTGCACAGTGTCACGAGTTCGATTTCTTTATACTCAGCAAGGCTTCCTGCTTATAAATAAAGAGACCAACATACTCTTCATCAGCCACCCTTAGTTTAATATACTCCTTCAAACATCTACCTCCCTCCCTCTGTTTCATTGACCACGCACATGAGGATGACTAAGATCAATCTGAAGAATGATGCCTTCCGCATTCTCATTGCCATTTTCATTTTGAGTGCAAGCCTGGGGACCTGCCATGGCAGGGAAGGCAAGCATTGGAGGCACAGCGAAGCTCGCCTACCGAAAAAGGGACAAGGTCGTCGAGGTGGACACCAACACCACCGTCAACATCACCACCGCCTTTCGCCGAAGGTGATGGGAGACGGGTACACTGTTCCTCAAGAGACTATGACAAGTTTAGCAGGAAGTTCAGGGAGTACTACCACGTTTAATGTGCTGGACTACGGTGCAAAAGGTGATGGACATGCTGATGATATGAAGGTGATTATTATTCCTGAAAGCTTTCTACTGTATATTTTCTGTAAGCAAATCAGACCTGTTCTTCCACCTTGTTCTCGAGCAGGTGCAGCTTGAAAAGCTGACTAGAGAACATCACAAGAAAACGACAGTATTATAGAACAGCATTGCCTGCTGGATCATTAGTGTATGCTGGTGCTAAATGATCTTACACCAGGCACTGCGTATGCATAGAACTGCAACCCTCCACAAATTCAAATGGTACAACTCAAACCAAGTGGTGTTAGTAATCACAGTTTATTCAGAAAGAAATCAGTAGTCATTATAATTTCTAATGGGTGCCACATAATCGGGAAAATTGTTCAAAAAGTCGTAAACCTATTTTACGGCGGCCAATTCAGTCCTAAACCTTTCAATTGTGCCCATTCAGTCCTAAACCTTTTAACAATTTGCCAATTTAGTCCTAAACCTTTTAATTGTCCAATTCAGTCCTAAACCTTTTGACGATTTGCCAAATTAGTCCTAAACCTTTTGATGATTTACCAATGTAGTCCTTTTAGTCAATTATCCAAATTATGACAAAAAAAATTTATCCAAATAATAGGTTTACGATTGAATTGGCAAATTTTCAATAGGTTTAGGACTAAATTAACACAATTGAAAGGTTTAGAACTAAATTGGTAAATGGTAAACAGGTTTAGGACTGAATTGGCACGTTGAAAGTTTTAAGACTGCATTGGCTGCCGTACAATAGCTTTAGGACTTTTTGGACAATTATCCCCACATAACTGTAGTGGTGCCCAACAAGGCAGCCCTAGGGGAAATGAAGGAGACCGATGGTTTGGGCAGGAGATGCTTAATGGGCACAGGGAGTAAACCTCGCAAAAACAATCAGCACATAATTGGAAACCTAAAGATAAAGAGGGGATGTGATTTAAGAGTTTATGTGGTTTTAGGATAAAAACTAATTAAGTCAAACTGACAGGCACTTGAAGCAGCTTGGGCAGCAGCATATTAAAAACCTTAAAACAACAACCAGTAAATAATTTGAAGCAGGAAGCAAGCCTCGAAACAACAATCAGTAAATAATTGAAAACCTTGAAACAGCAAAGCATCTTGCACAGCAGCATAATGAGCAGGGATGTGATTTAAGAGTTTATATGGATTTAAATATATAAATTAATTAAGTCAAACGGACAGGCATTTGAAGCAGCTTGGGCAGCAGCATGTCAAGTGGTGGCGTCAACACTGGTGGTCCCATCTGGGTCCGTGTTTATGGTCAAACCAATCTCTTTCTCAGGGCCTAATTGTGAACCGGGCATTGTGTTTCAGGTAACTTTAATATCCCATTCCTGCTAGTTAACTTCGGTAGACATCACCACTTGGCATCGGGCCACTGCTGAGTGAGGCGTTAATTGGGTTCAAAACCTTGTAGAAGAAAATTTTGGTAGCCATATCTGTGTACTACCATCTAGGATAGGAATCCATGGGATAGTCATACTTCTGCTGACTCGTCTTTTATACAGTTAGATGGCAAGATAATTGCTCCAACTAGCTCTCAGGCTTGGGGATCAGGTCTCCTCCAATGGATTGAATTCACAAAGCTTACAAAGATCAAAATTAAGGGGAAGGGCATCATCGATGGACAAGGCTCCGTGTGGTGGAATGATTCACCCACTGTTAATCCAACAGAGGAGTTGACTTCGTCCTCGACAGCCCAAAATTCAACAAATAGCTCCAATGATATGGTAACTCAGCACATATTACACATGCACTTTTTCCTATGGGTCATATATTATACACTAGCATGCATAGTTACAGTTAAAAGCCAAACCACAGTTCTCGAAACTTATCGACTTTTTTCAATCATGACTGCAGATAAGTACAAATCTAAGTCAAATGCCAAGCACCAAGCCCACGGTGATTTCCAGTCTTTCCACCTCAGAATCTTATAGACCAGAGATAAATTCCTAAAACATTGTGATCTTGGCATGCAGGCACTTAGGTTCTATGGAAGCACTGATGTAACAGTCAATGGAATAACCATACAGAACAGCCCTCAGACCCACCTGAAGTTCGACTCTTGCACAGATGTCCAGGTTTTTGGTGTTACTATATCTTCCCCAGGAGACAGCCCCAACACTGATGGAATCCATCTACAGAATTCCCAGAATATGCTGATTTACAGCACAGATATTGCGTGTGGTAATCCTCCATTTTCCTAACACCAAAGCAGCATATCCTTCCTTCTGGGGCACCACAAGCACCTGATGTTAATGAGTGCCCCCGGGTCACTTGTTAAGCATACTTAATTTAATAATTGCAATTTTTAAAACATTTCGCATAACACCAGGACAGTTGATGCTTTAAAAACTATCGAGTTTCCCTAAATGAGTGCTTAACAAATGCCCCAGGGTACTCATTAACAAAAGTCTTCTCAGAATTAGTCCACCCAAAAGTCACTCGACTATTCACAGACCTTTGAAGGATCTCCTCATTTTGTCCAAATGATCATTAAAACTAGGAGCAATAATTGAGTACCAATTTTTCTTTTGCAGGAGATGACTGCGTATCGATACAGACTGGATGCTCCAATGTGTACATACACGATGTAAATTGTGGACCAGGACACGGTATCAGTATTGGAGGACTAGGAAAGGACAACACCAAAGCTTGTGTCTCAAACGTCACCGTCCAAGACACAATAATTACTGGAACATTAACTGGGGTCAGGATAAGGACATGGCAGGTAACCTCCACAACCTTTTTCAATTATCCACTTCATTAACAAAACAGTAACAACTCAACTTGAAACAGCAGCAAGGCAAAATTGATAATTGAATAACCAACAACCTACCTTTTTCATAACTACAGGGAGGTTCAGGATCTGTACAAAATATCATGTTCTCAAACATCCAAGTGTCTGAGGTTCAAACTCCTATTATGATTGACCAGTTCTATTGTGACAAAGGAAAATGCAAGAATGAAACAGCGGCTGTAGCAGTTTCGGGCATAAACTACATGAACATAAAAGGAACTTACACAGTGCAACCTGTACATTTCGCCTGCAGCGACAGCTTGCCTTGCATTGGTGTGTCTCTTACAACCATAGAGTTGAAATCAGTTCAAGGCAGCCATTTGTATGATCCCTTTTGCTGGGAGACATATGGTGAGTTGAAAACCACCACAGAACCTCTGATCAGCTGCTTACAGAAAGGAAAGCCATCAAACTTACCATCTCGGCTTGTTTCATGCTGAGTTTAGGCAAAGAATTCTGCTAGATATACGTACCTTAGGCTTTAAGTGATCTCTTCAGCCATATTTGGCTCACTATGTAGGGAGGAACTATATGGAAATTTACACATGTATAGGGGAATCATCATTTTCCAGTGATAGAATTGAATTTCTACACAACAATATACAGGAATATACAGAAATATTTTTTCCATTTTAACAATGGATTCCGGCCAAATATTCCGTTTGTCAGAGACCACCCAACAGTTTTCTCCCAGTATTGCACAAGCACATTCAAAGATGAAAACCATGGACTAATAGGATATCAATCTTGAATAATAATAGATAGACACACACCAAGTTGAAACATAGTATTCTTCAAGAAAACCAGATGGACCGGACCTATCTCATGGCCATGGTAGACAAACAAAAGAACAAGTGGTAATTTAAAACTAATGTGTTCAGTCAAACATTGCCTGTTTGTAGGTGTAAAGCTACATATATAAGGTGATTTTATGGTGAAAAAATCAGGAAGTGAGGATAATTAATCTCGCAAATGTTCTCTGATAAACAAGTGTAGCCTTTACAATTCATGCATCTCATTCCCAACCATGATGAATATTCCAGCCAAATATTCAATGGGAGAGACAACCCGGCACTTCCCTCTCAGGATTATACAACAACATTCAAAAGATGAGAACCACAGACCCAGTCTGGACACAAATCTTTACAGTCTCAATCCTTTACAACTCATGCATGTTGCTGTCAATCGTGAAGAAGATCTACAACCAAGACATCATTTCATGTTGCCTGCTAACTTGTTGACTTCTGCTCCTCTGCTATCTGCACCGTGCATCTACTCACTCTTCCAAATGAAACAAAAGCAACTTGGTGCCACAAAACTGAGGAAAACAGTAATTATCTGAGCACTTTTGTGAAGAACAGATCACACTAATTTAGCCCACAGTTGTGAACATCTAAACCTCTTTTATTTATTTTATTTATTTATTTATTGCCAATACAGGCACTAAATTGCTTCTTTGCTTTCTTATGTCAACTCCATAAACTCAGTTACATAAGAAATACAGATAGCAAATGAGATCTACAATATTATGTCAGAAGATTCTCAAGTATATGTAGTCTTGCCTCAAAAACAGATGTAACATGTAAAACCTTATTATTGTCTCAAAAATATACATGCGCTCAAGAATAATAAGATCATTTATAGCACGGAATCACTAGCAAAAGTTAAAACTCTTATATTCAGCTACTGGCTTATTCTGACTAGATTTGCATATAAGGCAAGCTTTTCTACTTTTTATAGATAGCCATCTACTTCACCATCAAAATTCAGTGATACGTTCATTAATAGTCCTTTGACCCAAAAATATAAGCTGCCAGCTTTGCTGCACTCACATGAGTATCAAAGCCCCAAATACAATCATGACTTGCCAAAACCAACAGCTACCCTCCTACGTGTTTCTATCTGTTCAGGACTGGGCAATCCTGTCCTCTGCTCATAATTCTTCTCCAACGCCTGGACAAGCATCAAAATTTAACGACCAAATTATGAGAAGAAAATTACAAAGAAATGAAGATGCATAGAAAGAGATGAGAGCTGCACAAGTAAACCAGTGCTTCCACCCCAAAATTCTTCTATTAATGCAAGATGTAAGATGCCCGGATCCTGTTAAAACCTTCATGTCTAAGAAACACTAGACCCTCTAATGGCCTATAAGCAAAAAGCAATTAGTCATCTTTTTTTTAAGTGAATAAGAGACATGGCTGTTCTGAATAAGTAAAGGAGACTCCTCTCTCGTATATGTAATCTGAAAAGATTTTCTGAAAGAGACTGCAAATAGAGAAGACTAGAAAGCTAATGAACTGAAAATCGATAACATCCAAAGTAGAAAACATTTCAGTGTCCCTGAAAGCAATCATCAGGCTTATATGTTGCCTCATTCAAGTAAAGATGATGTCTCCACATGAGGAATTTCCAAGATGGTACATTTTTTCTCAAGGGAAAAACAAATCAACTCAACACTTAACATCCATAGAGCATTTCATGGGGATAACTTCAGAGTTCTTAAACATGGTTCATGGCAGATATTTTGACAATTGACCAAAACAAAAAATGACCCACAATAAGCATGTATCAACTCACCTCCAGCTCTGCACGTATGGTGTCAAGAACTTGCTCGGTCATTCTATCAGAGAAAACAACCCCCTGAACCACATTATTTTATATGAGAATAGATTCACGATAGCCATGAATGTGTAGAATGCCTTGACATTAAAAAGCAAGCCCTTCTCTGGGACATGATCTACATGGGCACGATAAAGTTCACTTATAAGGTAAGAAACGGAGGATCATCTCTTCACACCTTCCTCCCAAGATATGGTAGACTTAGAAAAATCATGTATGCTGAGAATCAATGGCAAAACTACTTTCTTTCGCTGAAAGCTTGCCCATGCCAGTGTAACACATGGGATGGCCAAACTAGTGTAAAAGATTTTGCTCAAACTAAGAGTACGTGAATTCATGCATAACCAGTTTAGGCCCAGTTTAGGCCCCCCGATGATCCACTATCTAAGTTTTGGGTATCCAATTCAAAACTAGTTATGCATTGTAGCCATGTTGCTTCAACAAATGCTCTGAGAATTTCTTCAAAAAATGTCTGATAACAACTGCAAGAAGTAACAGTTATGTGATCATCCATCCTCCAAAATCTCACAAACAAGCAACTGGACATGCACACGGTCGCATCCAGCTTTAGAACCTGTGTTGTCAACTACCAATTTCATAAATTTTGGTCATTAAATAATGCAGAAGATGCTAGCATTAAAGTCCACGTAATACTTGACTACAACAGCTAAATATCTTCTTCATGCTGTCCAATACATTTTCGCTCTCTTGTACTTTATTACTTAGCAAGAACATAGAAGAGTAATAGTTTTGTGAATTTATTCTAAAGAAAAGTACTGCACATACACAGATGTCTGGAGTACCTGAAGCAAAGTAAACATGAACCGTTTGTAAAAGTACATGATATGATGTAAAGAAAAAGCCATACTTGCAAATGATCGAATTCATGCTGGAAAACTCTTGCAGGAAAACCAGATAAGCTGACAGTAAACCTTGCACCACTGATATCCAGGGCATCAATCTTCACAGCTTCTGGTCTCTGCATATAAACAAGACAGATTTAGTCCAACAAGCAAATAAAACTTCCTAGATTCACTAAGAAAGTGTCACGGCAAAAAATAAGCAATTTCTCACTGCAAGCCCTTAACTACAAGGAGTCAAGCTGCCACAGGCCCACAACTATATCTTGGCTCAAAGAAAAGTGCTTCTACTATAAGACATTGCAAAACATAAATATCATCCACGTAGAGATGACAACAACCTTTATACCAGCTCACATATCACACAGATCAGCGTCCTCCAGATCACACACATAAACAAAGGGAAAACAAGTATGTTGAAGAGAAAAATAGTGAACTAAATTTCTATGTTGAACCTATAGCAAAAAATTGCCTTCCCTCTCCTAATTTCTTCCTGGCTTCTGCCTTAAGACTTACCAAAGGTAAGATCCAACTTTTTCAGCCATTACTCTCAAGAACCAAGCCATGTCATCCAAAAAATCAATTCTCTCCTATAAGTAGCATTTCAACTCAAGGAAGTCCAACAGCAACGCTGCAGCTAGAAGTGAGATATATACCTGCACGTCAGCATAAATACCGGGGAATGAGAGGCAACCTTCATTGAAGGGCACCGTTTTTTTGGAATATTTAATAACTCTTGGATTCACAAGAACAATCTCCTCTCCCTCCCTGCGTTCACCAACGGGATTGAACACCATGAGTTGGACATTAATCCCTACTTGGGGTGCTGAGAGTCCGATACCATCAGTTCTGCAGAAAAGGAAGCCATAGCATTCAGCTCCTGTAACTGGGTAAGGATTTTCTTTAAGCATCCAACAATGATTAGGAGGCCCATAACAAGAACAGAGACAAACTCAAGTTACAACAACCGAATGATCATTAAACAAATGTCCGCAACACTGACTGAAGAGTACCACCACCAAAACATCGCAGCCGACATCACCAGCCGCATCAAAGCAAATGAAGAGCTTACTTGTACATCACATCGAACATCTCGTCCACTAACTTCTTCAAATTGTCGTCAAACGTCCCAATCCGCTTGTTCTTCGCCCTCAACGCAGGGTCGGGATACTCCACCATCTTAAGCGGAGCCTCGAATTGGAGATCATCAACTAAAAAGCAAACCAAGAAAGAAAAAGAACAAAACAAAACATCTCACGTACTCGAAACTCCTCCAACTCTCGACTCGGGAAACAACAAAAGCACCGAGTCCCAAGTATCTGAAATAGCTACTAACCCGAAGCGAGATCGTCGCCCTTGGATGAGAAGCCTCGCTTGGCCTGCGCGCGAATGGGCGGCGACGGCGGCGCGCGCCGGTCAGCGGACGAAGTGGACGGGAAAGTCGAAGAGAAGCGACGGGGCCCACCGGAGGTGAATGGAGGAGGAGGGCGGAAACGGAGGCTGAGACGAGGTAGGAGAGAGTGGGAGATGATTAGGGAAGATGGGTGGAGGCGAGCAGCAGAAGCCATGGCCGTGGCTGACGAGAAGCAGGAGCGGAAATGGCGCGCGTGGATTAAAGCGCGACGGCGACGGAAGTTTCTGTGTCCGGTAAATCTTCGAGCCCTTGCGTTCCAATTTTTATTTTTTTTAATTTGTTGAATCGTTTTTTTGCAGCACAAAAATTAGACGATAAAATCTTTTGCTTTTTATTTAGAGTAAATACCACCAAAAATCTAAAATTATTTTCACTTTAACACAAATTATCCCAATTTTTTTTCTAAAAAAATTTAAAATTTATTGAAAAATATAAATCATCTATTTCAATTTCATTCAGGACATATTCTAAAATTTGGGGTAGAGTTTTTAGCGACACAAAAAAAAGTTGAAGCTTTTTTATGGTATTAACTATTTTGTTTATGGTTTTTTCTATAAATTTGGGAGTACGTCATAAAAATGAATTTTAAAAAAATAATAATAAGATAAACGGCGCCGTCTGTAAAGGCCATTCCGTGTGCTTTTTTTTTTTTGGGCGGTGGTTTTGCCCTTTCGCCAATTTATTTTTTCTTTTTTCTTTTTCCTCGGGATTTTGAAATTCCATTTTTCTTCCTTTTTCGCATCGAGAGGTCATTATTAAGCAACGCCCAAGA
>BCNH02000009.1:19499439-19585590 GCA_001662345.2 Metrosideros polymorpha var. glaberrima
AGGCCATTCCGTGTGCTTTTTTTTTTTGGGCGGTGGTTTTGCCCTTTCGCCAATTTATTATTTATTTTTTCTTTTTCCTCGGGATTTTGAAATTCCATTTTTCTTCCTTTTTCGCATCGAGAGGTCATTATTAAGCAACGCCCAAGAGAAGAAGAGAGTCCCCTTCGTTCAAACGCTGCGGCCCCTTTCGCAGAGAGAGAGGCAGAGCACAACGAGGTAATTCTTTTTCTCCTTCTCGTTTCGATCCACTCGCCATCGAGATTTCACCTTCGATTCGCGTCGCGTCGATTTCCTTGCGCGGATCCACTCGCCATCGCCATTAACGCGCCTGATCTCGCAATTCTCGCTCCCTCGACGCCCTTTTCCGCCGATGATCTGCCCGAAATCATCGGATCTGTCGAAGCAGCCGGTTATATTTCGAATCCGTGGCTGTTTCGTTGAGCTTCGTGTAGCCTGTTCCGCGGATCGTCGGATTGCGGCGCTTCGGGGTTTTATGTCGGTTTAGATCTGCATTTCTGTTTGGGTGTTTGCTGTCGGGATTTGGTTCGTACTGTTTGTGAGGTCGATTTCTGTTTAACCGTTGCGGTTTTTTTTTTGTCGGTGGCCGCGCCGCTGCGAAGTGATTTCTTTCCTGGGCTGAGCTTGAGCGTTTGGGACCATGGGGCTCACGTTCACGAAGCTGTTTAGCCGGCTCTTTGCCAAGAAGGAGATGAGGATTCTGATGGTGGGTCTGGATGCTGCTGGTAAGACCACGATCTTGTACAAGCTTAAGCTCGGAGAAATCGTCACCACCATCCCCACTATTGGTGAGTCTTCGAATGCCCGACGTGGTTTCCAATCGAATGAAGTTGCCTTTCTTTTTTATCTGTTTGGCTGCAAGATCTTGTGTAGGACTTACTAATAGGTTGTGATGCGGGACGATATGCTATTGTCGTTGTCTGTTGTTTTCAATGATCTAGAATTAAGTGCCAAGAAGAATTTGCACCACATAGGTGCATTAGAATGAGCTACCAGACTATGTGGGCTGTAATTATTGGACTATGATATACAACCAGAATTTGTATGTATCGACATGGTCTATTGTGATTGATAGGCTGTGATGAGTAAATTTAAGGGAGGACAGCACAGTAGAAGAGTCATTTAAATGCATTTAGATCTTCTTCTAACTGGTAGGATAGGAAAGAGGCACCAGCTGCGATTTGTTGTACTTGAAACTAAATCTAGTTATCTGAGTGGTTAGGATGTTTGGGTTGGTTGGGTACCCGCCCCTGTCCATTGAGTGTTTGACTTGCAGTCTCAACTCTTAAATCTTGTTTTGTGGACTTTTCCCATTAACCCAAGGTAAACATGACTTTTTTATCACTGTGATTGATATAGCTTCCTTCTTTTTCTGTAGGGTTTAATGTAGAGACAGTCGAATACAAGAACATCAGCTTCACAGTTTGGGATGTTGGGGGCCAGGACAAGGTTGCTCTATGTTCCTCTTGATGCTTGCTCCTTTATAGCTTTTTGCATGCTTTTGTTTCCTGCTTGCATGTCATCAGAAACGAAAATAGAGGCAGGAGAACCTAATAGTTATTAAAATCCCATCTTCTGAAGGGCGTGTGTACTTCAGCTCAGTCTTCTGCTGATTCACCAGCACATCCACCCCACATGGTGCATAATTTTCATGGCTAGGGTTTGTTGTCGGTCCGTACCTGTAACTCTGTACTGCAGATTTTTTTTTATTGACCACTCCAACATAGGAATATCTTGCCTTAGTTGATGCCTGGTACAATAATATGGTAATTATCAAGCACATGCTTGCATCTCATACTTTGTGTTACAAGATCACTGAAATATGAATCATAGCGCTCTCTTTCGTGGCATCTCAAACCATCGTTAAGTGTTATTCAAACTGATTGAGCTTCTACTTTACTCTGAATGCAGATTCGTCCATTGTGGAGGCACTACTTTCAGAACACACAAGGTTTAATTTTTGTTGTGGATAGCAATGATAGGGATCGAGTTGTTGAGGCAAGAGATGAGTTGCATAGAATGCTGAATGAGGTATTGCTGCATTTTCTGTTTTGGACAAATTTACTATACATCATTTGTCCAATATCTATTGAATAGAGTAGCTTGTGGCGAGAGGCAAGGCTTGCATGAGTGATGACATTGATCTTGTTGCTTCTTTTGGATTTACTCTATGTCAAAGTCCTTCATGAATCCCTACATTTATATAGATATGAGCAACGGGATGATGTCTATTGTACATTGTTTTAGCTTGAATTTGTAGTTGATGACCTATTTCTTCTTCTTTTGTTTTTGTCGATCTTTGCTTCCTTTGGTTCCTTGTTTATAATAACATTTCTGGTAGCTAGTTTACAAGAAGAAGAAGAAAATCCCCATCACATTAAACTTTGGGTGTTTTCCCTAATTGACACCCGGCCACCTCATTTTTTTTTCGTTTTTTTTTTTTTGGGTGGATCTATGGATATGATCATCCAAGTCTCTTTATACATAGTGCAGACGAGTTTTGCTATACTACAGTTCTCTTTTATGCTTGTGGCGAAGGAGAAACAGTGCAATTAACGTTTGAATCTTGTTTTGTCAGGATGAGCTGAGAGATGCTGTTTTGCTTGTGTTTGCGAACAAACAAGATCTTCCTAATGCAATGAATGCAGCTGAAATAACTGACAAGCTTGGTCTTCACTCTCTCCGTCAGCGCCACTGGCAAGAGATTATCCCTTTTCACTCTTAATTTTTCTTTTCCTCAGAAATATTGCTTTTGAAAGTTGTTATGTGGCATCCAGCCTATGATGCTTGACAATTCATTAAGTGAAATGAACAATTTTGCTTTTGCAATTTTGGTGGAAGCTCATAAGTATGGAAAGTGCCCAGCTCTATCTTAATTAGTGAAGCTGAATATGAGAACTGCATGAACTGATTCCCTTTTGATTTAGGCCTCTCCTGTGAAATGGATGCATTTACTATCTTTTTTTCTGAAAGTTGTCGGGTGTGATGGTTTATCTCAGGTACATCCAGAGCACCTGTGCAACATCTGGAGAAGGCCTTTACGAGGGTCTGGATTGGCTTTCCAACAATATTGCCAGCAAGGTAATTAATGGCCTGTGCATATACTTCCCGATGTAACTTTTGATAATTTCTGAAACTTGGTCATTGGTAGGGGTAGGGAGGGTGGATTTGGAGCCATTGCTAAGTTAGTGTGGAGCCCAAGTCTTATTCTAAGAAACTGGCTGGATTGATCATTTCAAATAGTCAAAAGAGAAATCTGTTTAGGTCCATTTGATTGACATAGAACACTGCATAGTTTTGGTCCGGTACTATTTGGATATTTTTAATTATAAAAGGAAGCTTACAAGGCTAAAAGGCTCAGAATTGTGACCTGTAATCAGTACAGAGAACACTATAACCATTCTTCTGTACTGCTGAAGCAGCTTGTTGTAATGGTGACACGACTTGTGCTTCAGTTTTCATGCATTCATTGTAAAACGAGACGGCTGTATGTATGACTTGTTTGGTTGGTGCCATGGTTCATAAGCACAATGTATTCCATTGAAGCCAAGATTTGCTTCTGTTATGTTTATATTCCTGTTAAGTCGGTCAAGCCCCATTACCCGCTGTTCACTCTGGTCCTCTGTTATAGACATCTACTTAATTTTGGCATTTTATCACTTCTCATTTTCTGATTGGGACAACCATCCTGCTCCTGTTATTTCAGGCTTGAGATCTCTGAGGGTTTTGACTGGCTTCACGACGTGGCACCAGAATTATGTTTGGTCTGAAAGGATTTAGTCTTTGTTTTGCTGTTGATATACTGTTGTAAAAGCTCAAATGGTTTGCTAGAGCTTTATCTGTGTAATGTGACATGGGATTGCATAACTGCTGTTTTTGGCTGATTACTTTTAAGCAGTACAAATGGCTCTTGAAGACCTTTTGAAATTTCCCATGAAGGTTTGTATGGAGATTAAATCGAGCTGTATTATGGTACCTACATAAAGTCCAGGCAGATTCTCTCGACTCAAAATGTAACGTTAACAGCAATTTTTCCCTTCGAGATGCTTGAGCGTTTGCCAGCAGGTCATTTGTTGTTTTCAGTTCTATTTGCACAAAAGTAGGGGGAAGGAGCCATTGTTGGGTGAACCAAATTACCAATGGTATTTTAGGGTAATTCATATGATGGACCAAGGGATGGGCTCGTTTCATTGTTATAGACTCAATGAAGGGGAGGAGACATTTTGGGATCTGATCTCCCCTTTTTTCAAATTAAACCTGGAAGTACTGAGGTGTCATCAAATTTTGTTTCGTTATTGTTAAATTTATAAATATAATCCTAAATTCTAAGTTGACATTATTTGTTGACCATATATCTACAATTCATGAATTTCAACTTCAAACTTTTGTAAAAGTTCTTATAAACTCCCATTGTTACTAATAATTGATGGTTATAAGCTATTCTAGGTTGGGCCGTCGAATGGGATGGATCAAATTAACTCATTTAACTTGTATTGACCAGTTTATATGTTATATAATTTTAGTGACTCCAACCCAAATCGAACCAACCTATACAATTAAAACACATCCATATCCATACCTACTTTAAGCTCTGCATAAGAATTTATTACTTAACTAGATTATTTTATGAAATTATAAAAATAAGTCAACTAAACAAAAGTTGTCAATAAATAAAAGAAAAAACTAAAGATTGAAATGCACACAAAGAACTAGAAAAGTATGCAAGTGTTTTGACAAAACATATGGGGAAATTACCAAAAAAATCCTAAACCCATTACACTTGTGCAAATTCATTCTTGAACCTTTCAAATTTTCCAATATTGTCTTTCCAATCAATTTTGACCAAAAATCATTGATGTGGACACCAATCGTCTTACAAGGCACAACTGGTGTTGATGTAGGCAATTATTACATTTTTTTTAAATATGATTTTTTATTTTTTTTATTCTCCTTTTTTATTTTTTTTCTTTATTTTCCTTTTTGTTCTTCTAAGTATGGCGAGAGTTGCCAGTCATAGGTGAGGGTCACGAAACCCTCGGCCAGTGGCTGTCTAGGAAAGGGCCACGACTCTCACAAGATTTGGGCAAGGGCTAGGACTCTCACTCGCTCGTCGGACTTCGTAGAAAAATAGGAAAAGGAAGAAAGAAAGAAAAAAAGAATTCAGAAAACTAAAGAAAATGAAATTACATCTCCATCTCTACTTGACACATTAGGCGCTTTATTTATTACCGGTGAAAAAATTCTCTATTTTTTATATGGGTTTGGAATTGGTTAGTTCTCAACCTCATCTAAGACCCATTAAAATGTTAGGCATTTATTTTTTTTGGACCCACTTAAGTCTGTTTTAAAACTTAAGGCAGTTGATTTATGATCAGCATCATTAAATATGGGTTCTAAACCCATTTTACCACCTCTAATTCTAGATGTGATTGTGAAAAAATTAGATTGAAAATTGTGTGAATCACAAAATTTTTCGCATGGTAAAATAAATTATAAAGTTTACAAAAAAGTCATCATGAGTCAGTAGTCGGTAGCAATGTGACTTTGTGTAAAATTATGGATAGCTCTCATATTGTGGATGAGCGGCGCGAGTTAATGGACAAGTGAAATCAATAATTATATGTGGTTATCATATTTTGGATAAGTGAAAAACAGCATGCATTTTTCTAGCTGCTTCAAATTTTTCGGCGAGCAATAATAGTTTGATTACATAATTATATTGAGGAAAGTGTAAAAAAGTCTTAAACCTATTATTGCATTTGTGCCAATTCAGTCTTTATTGGTGCCAATTTAATCCTAAACATTTTGCATTTGTGCCAATTGAGTCCTTCCGGCCAATTTTGGCCAGAAATTGATGACGTGGACGTTGGCCGTTCGCCGGCGCTGACGTGGACATTTTAAATAATTTTAAATGATTTTTTAGTTTTTTCATTCTTTTTCTTTTTCTTTTCTTTTCTTTTTTCTTAAGGGGGTTGGACCCTCGCCGGCCATAGGTGAGGGCCGGCGACCGTCACTAGCCCTGGGCGAGGGGGTTCCAACCCTCGCCCAGATCTGAGCCATGTGAGGGCGTCGCAGCCCTCGCCAGCCACAGCGAGGGCTTGCGAGCCCTCGCCCAGCGGCCAGCAAGGGCCGGGACCCCCTTACCCAGGGCCGGCGACCTCGCTTGTGGCCGACGGGGGTTGGCCGGCGACCCTCGCCAACCCCCTTAAGAAAAGAAAAATTAAAAATTAAAAAATTATTAAAAATATCCACGTCAACGCCGGCAAACGGTCAGTGTCCACGTCATCAATTTCCGGTCAAAATTGGCCGGAAAGACTCAATTGACATAAATGCAAAATGTTTAAGACTAAATTGACACAAATAAAAGGTTTATGACTGAATTGGCATAAATACAATATGTTTGGGACTTTTTTTTACACTTTTCCCTTATTATATTTCAACAAAATAATATAGGATAACAAATCAATGAAACTTTCCTATATATGGGGTAAGACACCAAATTCAAATGTTCAAAATAATACAAACATCTCCTCTATTTCAGCACACTAGGCAAACACCTACTTACTCTTGGCAAAAACACTAGAATGGCAAAATTCTTTATTGTCTCATTATCGTGATTTGTTTGGGAGAGCGAGTGCACGTGTACATATAATGGTGAAATGTTAAAAATAGTTCCTCATTTGCTAAATGAAATTAGAAAAATACTTCATTATTCTTGTCACGACCTAAATTTCGCTAAATCTAGGCTAATGGATTACTAAGTCAATTAATAAATTAACTAACCTAGCTCGAGCTCTCCCAAGCTCTACCAAATCGTAACTTAAGTTCAAATAATTAACATGCAAATAATTTAACTTTGGAGTCGCCACTAATCAGTTTACGGTAGGTCGATTAGACACCTAAATAAAGTATCGGGAGAAATACTCTATTCCTACGAACCAAAGATTATGAGTCCGGGGACTTGGTTACGCTAGATTACTCTAATGCCTTTTCGGTACCGTTCTTTTATTTAAGAAAACATTTGAACAGGCAGCTTTGGATTAATTTTAACCAAAAGTTTTAACACGTGAGGTATTCATGCGAGTGCGCAAACATTATTTAACACCAAATAATCGAAACGTTAAATAAATTGCAAGATAAAGGTAGCGTAAACATATCTGGACGCTACAGTCTAATTCCTAACGCTTATCTCCCAAGCGTAAGACCTAGACTAATGCAATTATCTTTTGGGGTTTTCACTTATGTAATGAGAATGCAATGCAACTATACTATATGAAAGGCACTAAATTAAATTACATGAATCTAATGACTTATGAAATAAATGTCACACGTTATGGTCCTAAACTTACCTTCACTAAATGACGGGTAAAATGTATGCAACTATACTAAATGGCACGCATTTAATTTAAGCTATCAAATTAAATTAATGAACCTAGACATGATACTACATGAATGCACCTAGTCATGAAACTAAAATGATTCTAGACATGGTACTAAGATGAACCTAAACTAAATGACGTACCAAATACGTGACATGCACATGAATATTTATTTTTAGTATTTTATGATTTTCGGAATAAAAAATGCATGAAATTCAAACTATTCTAAATGAAGATTATCTTTAATATTTAGGAATTAATTGAAAATAAATCCCAACAATATTTTAGAAAATCTTATCCTAGTTCTAGAAGATTTTAAGATGAATTGTTACTTAAATGATGCAATGCTAATCTATATGCAAGATTATTTAAATGAAACTAAATCCTATAAGATATCATTTTTAGGAAACGTTATCTTTCTAAAATGGAATGCAACCTATGAGATACGATTTCTAAAAAATCATATCTTTCTAAAGATGATTTTAAAGATGGAATCTTTAATAAATTCCACATTCCTACTTATTTTGATTTAAAAGGGGGAATTTCGAATTTTGAAAATATTTAGAATATCTAAAAAAATATGCACCGAATATCCATCACATCCAAATGGCAAGATTTTATTGGCGGATCATATCCGACGGATTGCAGATAGGTTTGGTCGACATGTTAAGATTTGGCAAATCGTATCCGACGGATTGCGAATAAGTTTGGCCAATCTTCCGTGTGCGAGAATCGAATATCAAGGATTAGATATTAGATTGCCTATTATGCACGTTGTCGAATTAGAAAATTTCCTAATTTAATCCTAATAGAATCTAGGAGATATGCACATTAGATAACAATGATTCAAATTAGGAAACAATAAATATCGAAATCAAATCGAATAAGGAAATTACCTATTTCGTGGATAACGTTTCCAAATTCAAACGCGATGGGATCGGGACCAGTGGTGGCTCAAGCGGTGGCCGGCGGGACTTGCGGCAGCTAGGTTCGCCGGAGTTGATGATGCTGGAATGAGGGGTTCGCTGGGGTTGACTTGCAGCAGCAACAGCAGCGTCAGGGGGAGTGCAACAGCAGCAGCAGCAGGAACGTCTTCAGGAGCAGTTGATCAGCAGCAACAACAAGGTCTTCGGTGTTGCTGGGGTTGACTTACAGCAGCAGCAGGGTCTTGATCTTCAGCAGCAGCAGGCGTGTAGCAACAAGTCTGATCTTCGGTGGAAGCAGGAGCAGCAAGGAGGCAGCAACAGCAGTTAATCGGCAGCAACAGCAACAGCGGCAGCAAGTCTGATCTTCGGTGGGTTGCTGGAATTGACTTGGAGTTGCTGGAATTGACTTGGAGCAGAGGAGCAGCACGCCTGGCACAGGGCAACAGCAAAGATGCCTGGAAGGAGCAAGCTGCAGCCGTCTCTCTCTCTCACGTGTGTCTCGATATGTGTTCTAAAATCTCAATTGCCGACCTCTAAACCTTGAGGCATAACGGTGCTTATATAGATGATATTAGGTTAAGTCAAAGGCCTCAACTTTCTGTTATTTGCAAATTCGACCCCAAATTTAATTGTCTTCTCAATTGGATCCCTAAGAATCAAATCGCATCAAATTTGCTCCAATTCCATCGCCAGTCCGATTTAAATGCAAATGTATGTAATGCACGCTAAAAATTAAATAAAAAACTATATGAAAACTATAATGGAAAAATGATTTAATATTTTTGGAGGGGCCGGGGTCAGTCCCTAATTTTTTAACTAATGAAATAAATTCTAAATTAAATTTAAATGGGGTAAAAATTTAGGTGTCAACAATTTTCCTCAGGAAATCTTTTACATTTCTCCCTAAACTTTTCTTTTAATTTTTTGTGGGTTTATACCACGAAGTACCTCAAATTAATACACGTATAGCAAATTTATCCCAACCTAATTTTTGGACCACCAAATATTTTAAATTGGTACACCTGTGAGAAATTTACATAAACTAATTTTTTATCATAAAAATCTAAAACTAGTATACATGTGACAAACTTACTATTCGTTAATTTCCGTTAAATTATGTTAATATCATGAAAAACCCAAATTGATACACGTGACAGACAGAGGGTAAAAACCCTAAATTGGTGTGCTCGTCAAATGCCGCGTGTCTAACAACTCAGCAATTTCCATATCTTGATCTGTAAATTCATTTCATGTTAGGAAGAGTGTACTTATCATTATATAGGGGTGATATGAAGCACTTAATTTAGTTTAGAATTTGCAATGTGGAGGAAGAAAAGCGCGCCACGTCATTTTAATTTGAGCAATGTCGTGTTCCCGTCGAAATATAAAATTTCAGGTTTGCTTCTCATATTACAAAAGGACTAATTATCAAATAGATTCATCTATGTAAGAGATGATGTGTGACAAATAAATGTCGTTAAAGTCGACCTTAAAAATCTTTTTCATTTCAAGTTACTAATGGCAAACAATCCCTATTTCTCCTAAATGGATTCATTTTTTTTTTTTAATGTTTTTCATCATTGAGTGAGAGACAGAAAGAAAAGAAAAAGAAAAGGATGAAATGGTAATGTGAAATTAGAGGTAATTGGTTTCAAGGTGGATAGATTTTAGACTTGGAACTTGGAACCTACCATATTATAACAGGTTCCTAATTTTTGGAATCTAAAACCTACCATGTTTGTCTTGCAATCTGTTTTGGAACTTACCATGTTTTTCCGATTCGGTTCCAAGGTAAATAGGGTTTACCCTATTTTTCTTTTGTTCATTTTTATGTTTATTTTTTTCCAACAAAACAACAAACAACAATGTTTTTGCCTTAATTATTAGTAACTAACTATAACGTCTCATAGCCTACAAAATATAAAATAATGGAAACTTGTAATTAATTTTCCTTGCAAACACATACAATATTGTCACTAACTTGCCGAGAGAGAGAGAGAGAGAGAGAGAGAGAGAGAGAGAGAGAGCTCTATACACTAGGCTAGGGGTTTTTTTAACCGTAGCTAAAAACCAACTCTAAACAGGTCTAATTCCTAGGTCAACCATCACTTAGAACTGAGAACCAGACCGGTTTAAACAGGTTCCCAAAAATTGGAATCGGTTCCTGGACCAATTCAAATAGGAATTGATTTTCGAACCTATTTTTTGGGTGGGCCAGTTCGATTCCTTGGTAAATCGAGTTCGATTGCACACCCCTATGTGAAATTACAATATGCACAATCAGAATATAATGTAGAGAGAGAGAATCACGGAATAAAATTGAGAAATTCATAGTATTTCTTTGATTAAATGAGGGCATCTAAGTGCAAAGAAACCTTTTTCCCTCAGAGGGATGTGGATGCAATCAATTTTTGGGGCGGAAGTAGAAATAGTCGAAAGTTCGATATTTATTGAAGAACCTACTCCCACAAACGACGTCGTTTAGGTTCTGGTGCCATGTAAAACGTCATCTCCTCCATTTTTATTTTTTTTTGGGTCGAAATCTCCTCCATTTCACACTGCGAGACGTCGTCGTTAAAAGCAACCCCGAGAGCAAGCGAGGCCTTCGTTCCAACGCTGCGTCACCTTCTGCGGACACAGAGAGAGAGACCAAGGTAGCTCCTTTTCTCCTTCTCGCTTCGATCCATTGTCGGCGACGCACCGCCTTCGCTTCCCGTCGGTTTCTCGCGCGGATCCACTCGCCATCGCCATTGGTGCACCCGATCTCGCAGTCCCACTTCCTCGAATGCTTTTCTTTCTTCGCGGGTCGTTTCAGGGCTTCTAGATACCCCTTTTTTCCGCCGGTGATCTGCATGCCCTTGTCGGATCTGTCGAATTGGTTAGCATTATCTCGAATCCGCAGTCGTGTCGTCTACCTTCGTGTAGCCTGTCGGCTGGGTCATTGGATCTGAGCTCGTTTGTTGATGCATTCCGTTTAGATCTGATATCGGCTGTTGGACGATTTGCTGTTTAAAATTCGCTCATGTTATTTCCGAGATTGATTCTGTGATTGGTTACTGCTTCTGTTGGGGCGGCGAAGTGTTTTCTGGGCTGAGCTAGAGTGTTGGGACCATGGGGCTTACGTTCACGAAGCTGTTTAGCCGGCTCTTCGCCAAGAAAGAGATGAGGATTTTGATGGTGGGTCTTGACGCTGCTGGTAAGACCACGATCTTGTACAAGCTTAAGCTCGGAGAAATCGTCACCACCATCCCCACTATTGGTGAGTTCTTGAATGCATAATTTCTGTTCTGTTTAGATAATTATGGCCCCCTTGGTCATGATTTGAACCGTTGGTTTATTAGATGGCGAAACGAGATCTCGCGTCTGGCGTATATGTATCTAGTAGGAAGTCACGAGAGGAATATGAATCTCCTAAATGCATCGGAATGAGCTGTTAGCTTATATTGGGTGGTCCAAGTTTGAATTTTCAATGTGAACTTGCATTCATTTGATCAGTGCGGCTGCATTTGTTGTCCCGCCATGAGCATGAGAGTCATTTGGGGAAGCGCTGTAGAAGAGCAGTTAGTTGAATGAATTTGAATTCTTTGACAAGCAGATGAGATAAAGATACAGTCTGAGATTTGATGGACTTGAATCGAACGTTGAGTAGATAGGTCTTTTGTGTTGCTAGTATTGTACCCTATGATTGTCATCGTTCACTAGTAATCGTACTGATTGTTTTTTTAAATTGTCTCAACTGTCAAGCTTTTGTTCCTCTTGATGCAAAGTAAACATGTTTTTTCCAGTCATAATGGAATGTGAGTATTATCTGCGGAATAGAGATCTTCTGAAAAATAGGGCGAACGGATGCTTGGACAGTTGCCTGTCCGTGGAAATGTATGAGAAAGCCAAGTTGAGTACAAAGGCTCTAAAACTGTTATTGTTCCAGACAATAATCTCTATAATCTCTCATAGAAATAATCCTCATTTTCTATGAGAGATTACTAGGTGGATATTGGAGTACATGCTTTTTGTGGCCTGATTAATGCTTAATGGTGGTTAATCGGAACAATTTGGAGACTACTTTTGTTTATTTTTCTCACTGTATAGGACAGCTTTTGGGTCATCCTTCTTTACTCTTGCCTATATGTCTAATCTGCTGTTGTATCCCTTGTCATTTGGTGAGTCTTGCCCATGTTGACTTTTTCATGTTAGTCGTGATTAACAAAGCCTTTTATTTTTGTAGGTTTTAATGTAGAGACTGTTGAATACAGGAACATCAGCTTCACAGTTTGGGATGTCGGTGGCCAGGACAAGGTTGCTCTATTTGCCTTCTTGATTTTTATTTCTGTATCTTTTCACGTGCCTTTGTTTTCCACTTACATGTAAGTGCAGGCAAGTACAGAAGCAACAAAACTTGTAGATATTAAACCCCTGTCTCCTAAGGGGGACATGATCTTCAGCTCAGCCTTCTTCTGATTAACCTCCACATTCACCCTACATGCTGTAAATGTTATTTAACTAGGGTTCCTTTTCTTCCTTACCCATTCTCTTCTTTTTTAGTCCTGCTGACTTTCATTGACCACTCCAACCTAGTCATATATGGCCTTTATTGATGTCGGATATCTTCATCAAGCATATGCTCATGCCTCGCATTTTGTATGAGATGACTGAAATTTTTGAAGTGTTGTCCCTGTTCTTTTTAGCACCTCCAAACAAGGCTTTTCATCATGTGGACTAATGCAGCTTCTACTTTGCTCCAAATGCAGATCCGTCCATTATGGAGGCACTACTTCCAAAACACGCAGGGTTTAATTTTTGTCGTGGATAGCAATGATAGGGATCGAGTTGTTGAGGCAAGAGATGAGTTGCATAGGATGCTGAATGAGGTACCACTGCTTTTCGTTTTGGGCTAATTTAGTGCATCTATAATTCTTTTCATCTATTGAATATGATTGCTTGTGGCGAGAGGCAAAAGGCTTATTCTTACATGAGTAGTGACTATTATTGACGCAACTGACATCACATGTTATAGTCGCTTCTATTGGTTTTACTCTACATCAATGTCTTTTGCTTCTGGATCCCAATATTTATTAAGGAATATTTACAAGCAGAGAGTTTTCTGTCTTACCTTATGAGCTTGTAGTTGTTGATGATGATTTATTGTCATTCTTTGGCTTTGTCAACCTTTCCTTCGGTGCTTTTCTTGTCAATGATAGCATTTCCAGTTGTTTGTTAATGGAAAAAATCTTTATTCACATTGAATAATTCTCTAATTTAAAATTCAAATGGGAACATGGTGTATGCTTTGCAGCTGTTTGTTTACTAATCTTTTAAATAGATTGCAAAAGTCTTTACATGATGCATGCGCACATTGCTAGTTGCAGGTGTCTTTGATGTTTGTGGAAAAAGAAAAATCTTCCAAATTGCTGGTTTTATTAACATTTAACTTTTCAGGATGAACTGAGGGATGCTGTGTTGCTTGTCTTTGCCAACAAACAAGATCTCCCTAATGCAATGAATGCAGCGGAAATAACTGACAAGCTTGGTCTTCATTCTCTCCGCCAACGCCACTGGTAACGGCTTATGTCTGGATAAAAGTGCATAGCTCTCTTATAGTTAGTGATATTGAATTAAGAACTATGTTCATCTGGATCTGGGTCTTTCTGGTGAAATGGTTTCAATTGATGTGTATGTTTATCAGAAAGTTTGTGTCATGGGTCATCCCTCTGATAAGCGATGTAATGGTTTATCTCAGGTACATCCAGAGCACCTGTGCAACCTCCGGAGAGGGCCTTTATGAGGGTCTGGACTGGCTTTCAAACAATATTGCGAACAAGGTAAGTGATAGCCCATATGTTGAGGCAACCTTTATATCTGCCAAGATTTGATGATCAGTTGGAGTAGAATGGGTGCATTCGTCGCCATTGCTAATTTATTGCGGTGTCCAAATCATGCTTAAGAAAACTGGCCTGGATCAAGCCACTCAATCAATTAAAAATTGGAACTGGGTCAATCCATGAAGTTGACACCTTTGAGCCCTAAACTGTACAAAACCACTTTGAACAGGTCGAATTCTGTCAAAGTAGCTTCAGTCTGTCACAATCGTAATAAAAGGAAGTTTGCAACCTGCATGCTTAAAGCTCAATGTTATGAGCTGCAACGAGTAGAGAACATTAACCACTCTGCTGCATTGGTGTGGCTACTATTAGTAGTAATGACGACTTAACTTCCAGTTAGTGCATTGCTTTTGTGAATGAAGATGGTTCTAGTGCAGATTTGGTGGCATGTGGTGCTCGAGCTTTGGGGCCATGGTTCCTAAGCACGGTGTAGACCGTGTTAGCCAAGAGTTCCTTTCTTCTGTTAATACCCGTAATAGTTTTGCTACTAAAATGAAATGAAAGATTTCCCTGGGCAAATTGCCAGGCCGCTGTCTCAAACCCCAGACGGCATTTTTACCTGTTCTGCTTTGTATAGACATTTACTTCAGTCTTGGCTATTTAATTTCTGAATGGGAAAACAATCCTTCCTCCTGTTTTTCAGGCTTGAGGCATTTGTTGATTTTCATGGGCTTTCCCAGCATGGCACCAGAAGCACGCGGTCTGGAAGGGATTAGTTTTTGTTTTGTCGTCAGTGTACTATAGTAAAAGCTCAATTGGTTGCTTCAACTTTATATGTAATGTGACACGGGATTGCATTACTGCTGTTTTGGCCAGCTCTTTTAAGCGGTAAAAAGTGACTCACAAGGTTGACATGGGGTTAACCGAGCTGTATTATGATTTTGCAGAAGTTCAAGTGGAAGTTTATTCTTGTGACCTGGTATGATCTGTTTTCTTGTTTTTCCATTTGAAAACATCCAAAGTCCGCGGCATGTATAAGCTCGACATTATAAATTTGATGCTGCTACTGCCTTCATCACCATTACAGGCAGAACGGCACTCTAGTTTCGCAACCGGTGGAAGGAGTTCTCTTTTTGTGTTTGCTGGAAATGTATTATGGTTTTTGCTAATTTAGTGACTAATCGTCCGATTAATTCCATGGTTAGGTACTTGATGACTTGTTCATTGAGTCCTAAGTGTACTTCGTTTCTCGCCTGCGCAGCCTAATGATAAGGTGTCGCCTAATGACCATAATTTGGAGGCCATCCGATGTCGCGTGATTCATGCAGATCCAATTGCGTGCGTTTATCTAGCGAGGGATGCGCCGGGCCGAGGGCATTCGTCTGAATGACCGATTGGTTAGGTAATGTCTCGCTTAAGGGTATATGCTTTTGGCTCGTTAATTTCTCTCACCACACCGATTTTCCTTCTTTGTCTGCCAAATTTTCAGTAGTACTCGGAAGTTTGACGGTATGCAGCCAGCAACTGAGATGCAGACTTTGAATTGATATCGGACTCATATGTACTAAAACTCATAACTATCACGGTCAAATTATCCTCTGAAGCCTAATAAAAGCAAAAGGGTTCAGCTATTTTGTCGCTGAAAAAGGCGATTAGGTAGAAAGCTCTCTGCTCTCATGCAGATTATTAAACAGCACGAACCCCCGCCATTAAATTGTCTCGACAGTTCAACGTCCTCTATATATACCGTCGTTAGGTCGCTCTGCTCCACAGATCTCTCTCTCTCTCTCTCTCTCTCTCTCTCTCTCAAAATGGACAAGAAACCATGCTACTGCGCACAGGATCCTGAAGTGAGGAAAGGTCCGTGGACTCTTGAAGAGGATCTGATTCTGATAGACTACATCGCCAATCATGGCGAAGGTGTATGGAACTCTCTTGCTAAAGCTGCTGGTAAAATAGTCTTGAATCCGTCTCTCATTTGCTCTTGGCATTCCGCATCATAACTGCATTTACGTTTCTCTTTAGACCCCTTTTTTTCTTTTCTCCGAGTTCTTTTAATATGATCTCGTGTATCGATTACGTAAGGTCTCCAACGCACCGGAAAGAGCTGCCGGCTCCGATGGTTGAACTACCTCCGGCCCGACGTCCGGAGGGGTAATATCACTCCCGAAGAGCAGCTCTTGATCATACACCTGCAGTCTATGTGGGGAAACAGGTGATTTCACATACTACTTTGACAGATTACTTGATTTTCCAACGACGGTGCCTAGGAAGAACATCCACAATTACCGCGCGAAAAGTTGAGAATAGAACAAGATCATCAATGGACCGTGAAACATGTGATTTAGGCATGGGTGAGATATATAACGCATTTTGCGTCATACTTTAGTAGTTTGGAATTTTTTGAGACAAACGGGTGCGCCAATGACTCAATTAGGCTCTCATTGAGCGCCGACATGTGTGCGGTTTTTTTTTTTTTTTTCCATAAATGAATTCTATACGATAAATATATATATATATTCATGTTTTGAGTTGAAACACATAAAAGTGTATGGATCCGAAATAAATAATGACCGTTTTTCACCTTATTCAGGTGGTCCGAAATTGCGAAGCAATTGCCTGGGAGGACTGACAATGAAATAAAGAACTACTGGAGGACCAAGATCCAGAAACGCAAGATCAAGCAATCGGAATCCGAGATTTATGATCATATTAATCCTCCATCGTCCGCGAGCGTGAGCACTGATCATCGCGGAGTCTCGGCCGCAGATACAACGGCGATCGCCTATTCTCCACCGTCGGACCAAGGCGACTACGGCGAGATCGCATTTGCGCCCCCTCCACCCGCCCAGGCACCAAACGACAGCGTTTGCTGGAGCGTGGAGGATCTCTGGCCCATGCAATCACTACTTAGCGATATTGGTCACGATGCCCAATATTATTGTGTTTAGCTTTAACTAGATGGGAAATCGTGACGTCATTAACCAAGGAAAAAAAAAGGTCTCAGATATAGGGTCTTCACGTCGTAGCTTGCTAGGTAGGTCTTGTACTTATAGAGAAAAGGCCACAGCATATTGTATTTCATAAGATATAATGTTGTACAATTAAATTATGGCTTGCGCAAGGTACTTTAACTAGCTTGTAGCAGTGGCAACACATCTATTGGAATAAGAAGTTAGAGATATTATTTGTATAACTACGCAATCCACCCAGAAGCCGGATCACACCGGCATGGATTGACCGGTCCAAAATTGGTTCTAGAACCTACCCAAGACCAATTCGATTTCCTATTTCAAGCTCGGAACCATTTGGCTCTATCTAGAACTGTCAGTTCTATTCCCAAGTTGAACCATGTCTAAATCGATTTTGAAGAGGCGCAGCTATCAAGAATTGAACCATGCTCATCGACATAAGCAAACAACAACATGAATGCCTAACCAAAAAATGCTTTTGTAGTGAACAGTGCAACTTTTATATGTATAAGAATTTCTTATCTTATCCAAACATTAAATGAGCAGGATCAAGAAATGAGCCAAAACTGGCCGGTTCACAAATCGGCAGTTCCATAATTGATCGGTACGGTTCCCGATTCTAATATTTAAAATCAGGCATCACATGGTCGTTTCTCGGTTCAAAGCCAGGAACCGACCTGATCTGAATCTGATCACCCCGACTGTATCAAGTTGTAAAACTACATAGCATCCCCAATTGTTTCCTTACTGTAACCACTGCAAGAAGTGTGATATTCAGCAGTAACCTCTGCATTAGTGATTTCCAGGAACACACGTGGGGTCGACTTCAAATGTCGTTGTCTTCCCTAAGAAAAAGCCAAAATGACTTGTCGTCGAATTTGTCAAACTCCTGCTCGCGGCTTGCGTTGAAGCACGTGTAGGGAACCCAATAAAAACAAAGAAGAAAGAACGTGCCAACCGATTTGAGCCGCCGGTGCGTTCCGTCTTCCTTCGTTCTTATCATTTCGGTCACGTGTTTTAAATGTGATGAAATTGAGTACGAGGCTCGCGTGAGAGAAGCTGTCGTGCATGGATAAGGAAAGAACACGTGACGGCGGTCGGCCATGAAAGGCATTTAAAAAACGTGAATTCTGTGCTCTTTAGCTGTTGCCTTCTGCTGTATCTCAACCTCAAGTCACTTGAAAACTGAGCAGTCAGCAGTATCTTTTGGGGTCGGTCCAATTCAGTCCACATCTCACTTTATTAGCGATATCGATTTCCGAACGAATGTGCTTTCACGACTAATTCGTACGAAATGAACATAATTACAAGTAAAAGTATCGGATCCTTGAACTGTAGAAGTCGTGAGAAAGACCAACGAATTCTCTTAATAAAAAAATCAAGTTATAAAACGATGTGACGAGATCTTGATCGAACATGCGACGAAACTGTTATGCACTTCGGACAACTCAATACAGTCCGATGCGATCTTGACTCACCGAGCGGTAACTGTGTTTCAGCGCGATGCGACTTTAGGCAACGACCGCTTCTCCCTTTTGGCCGCACTGTGATGAAGCCACAAGACCGCAAGTCGCGCACACAACCTACGCAAGTCGAACCGAATGTGCTAAAGGGACTGGTTCGAGAGGGTGCGCAAACGGCTCAATTCCGACCCTTGTATCAATCGATGGGGCCGTCGTGAGACGAAGGGGATGGATGTCCGTTTCGTTATCAATCTCATCGTTCGCGTTTGAGAAAGTTCATTCCCAAGTTGTGTGGGAAGCCCGATGCTCAGATGGCCCTCCACAGCTGGGAGTCCAAGGTTGTTCCCAGATTTGGTCGGGCCTCAAGAAAGGTGACCTTCGCAAAGGACAGCCCTACAAGCCCCAGAAGGGCCCCATGTTTCATTGGATTGTCCTAACTTCCCAAGTCTTTAATTTTCTTGTCTACTATTAGTCTTTAATAAATATTTAAGAAGGAAAGGTTATCGCAAGGACAGGGCATTTGGTCTAGTGGTATGATTCTCGCTTTGGGTGCGAGAGGTCCCGAGTTCGATTCTCGGAATGCCCCACCCCCTACTTGTTTTGTCTTTCTTCTACTTCTTCATTTCCTTCGAAATTCCGTTTCTACCCCTATCGGTCAGTGTCCAATTCAAACTTCTTGAGGGCATTTGTGTCCATTACAGAACAAGAACCTACCTATCTTCATGTTCCTCCTCCTTCCTTCCGCCAATACTCTCCCCTTCTTATCCTATCATCTTTCTTCTTCTTCTTCTCTCTTCTTCTACTCATAGTAAAAATGGCAACACACACTCTCTCCACGCTCACCATCCGCTCCTCCACCTCTCTCCCTACGCCTCTCTCCTACCCTCATCCCCACAACCCGTCCGCTTCCCCCTCCTCCCCTCCCCCACCTCCCCACTCCAAGCCCGTTGACTTCGCCCGATCGCTGCCGTCAATGCCATGGAGAAGGTTGCCTTGTTGAAATAATAGTTGTTTCTCTTTCTGCACGTTTAGCTGATTTGTTTCTCAGTTATCCTAATCTTTAGGAGTTAGTGGAGTAATTGATTTATGCTGATCATAGATTATTATGGGTCCTATTTTGGCAATGTTTCTATTATGTATTTGCTTATTTAAAGGCTTCAAAGTTCTGAATGAGATATTAAGCTTCCACCTCATCTTTCCTCTCCTTTAGATTTTTCACACCTCTGTTTTGTTGTTCTTGATTCTACAGTGGTATCAGAGCCTTGAGACCTTGAGAGTGAAAACATGTGAGACAGCAACAAATTTCTTTCATCTATTTTTTCATTTAGCCAATGGCCACATATTCCAATTTTGTGCAAGCAGCCATCCCACACTTTGATGGTCACTATGACCATTGGAGCATGCTAATGGAGAATTTTTTACGGTCAAAGGAGTATTGGCCAGTCGTCGAATTTGGAATTCAAGAGCCACTAGCAGGCACAACTTTAACAGATTCCCAGAAAGGAGAACTGGAAGCTAGAAAGCTGAAGGACCTGAAGGCAAAAAATTATCTTTTTCAGGCTATTGATCGTCCCATCTTGGAAACTATTCTTTGTAAAGAAACTTCCAAGGATATTTGGGATTCTATGAAGATAAAATATCAAGGCTCTGTTAGGGTGAAGTGTGCACAGCTTCAAGCCTTGAGAAGGGATTTTGAGACATTAGCGATGAAGGATGGATAATCTATCACCAGCTATTGTGCCAGAACAATGGAGATCAGCAACAAGATGCAATTCCATGGCGAGAAGATAGACAATATCACCATTGTGGAGAAGATTTTGCATTCCCTGACACCAAAGTTTAATTATGTTGTTTGCTGAATTGAAGAGTCGAAAGACATAGATGCACTCTCTCTTGATGAATTGCAAAGCTCCTTATTGGTCCATGAACAAAAGATGAACAGAAGTTCCACAATAGAGGAGCAAGCGTTGAAGGCTTCTACCAATGCTCATTCCAACAATTTCAGAGGAAGGGGTAGAGGTAGAGGAAGGGGAGATCAAGGAAATAGAGATGTCAGCAGGAATTTCAAAGCCAATAATGACCAATCCCAAGGCAAAGGCAGAGGACAGGATCTTGATAAATCCAAGGTAGAGTGCTTTAGATGTCATAAATTTGGTCATTATGCATCTGAATGTTATACTAGGCTACCTAATGATAAAGACAAGGAAGAGAGTTCAAATTTTGTTGAAAAGAAGGAAGCAGAAACATTGTTCATGGATGTTCAAGATGAAAAGAAATCCGAGTAAGATATTTGGTATGTGGATACAGGCTGCAGTAACCACATGAGTGGAAGTAAGTCTTCTTTTTCTTATCTAAATGAAGATTTTCATTCCACTGTAAATTTTGGTGATCATTCTACTATGAAAGTAATGGGAAAATGTGATATTAAGATAAGAACCAAGAATGGTTTTGTGGAAACGATCTCTAATATATTGTATGTTCCTGCCTTGAAAAGTAACTTATTGAGTGCTAGTCAATTACAAAAAAGGGTTATGTTATCACTATTAAGAAGGGTGCTTATGAAATTTATGATTCTGTTAGAGGTGCTATTGCAGTTGTTCAGATGAATTCAAACAGATTGTTTCCATTAAAGATTGAAAGTGTTCAATCTTGTTTGATGGCTGAAATGAAAGATCTCTCATGGTTGTGGCATTTTTGCTATGGCCACTTGAGTTTTGGTGGATTGAAGACCCTCCAACAAAAAAACATGGTGATAGGTCTTCCTCAAATTACTACTCCTTCCCAAGTTTGTGAAGAATGTGTTGTTAGCAAACAACATCGTTCTCAATTTCTCAAAGGGAAGTCATGGAGAGCAAAGGATGTTTTGCAGCTGGTGCATTCAGACATTTGTGGTCCAATAAAACCATCTACTAATGGAGGTAAAAGATACTTAATTACCTTCGCTAATGATTTTTTCAAAAAAACTTGGGTTTATTTTTTACAGGAAAAATCAGAAGCTTTCTCTACATTAAAAGCTTCAAAGCTCGTGTGGAAAATGAAGCTAGAAAGACCATTAAGACCCTTCGAACAGATCGTGGTGACGAATATTGCTCAAAATAATTTGAAGCTTTTTGTGTAGAGCATGGCATTCAAAGAGAGCTTACAGCTGTAAATATACCACAGCAAAATGGTGTATTTGAGAGAGAAAAAATAGAACCATTCTCAACATGGTGAGAAGCTTGTTGGCAAGAGGAAGAGTTCCAAAGACTTTTTTACTAAAAGCAGTAAACTGGGGCATTCATGTTTTGAACAGAAGTCCAACTTTTGCATTTTTTTAAAACTCATTGAAAATGTTGAACCAAATCCACCCGTTGAATTGCAAATTTATAGCTGTGATAATTCATGGAAGTTGCACCATGAATTTGCAACGTTTGTGAATTTTACGAAGACATTGCACTTGCCTATGTTCATCTGTTTTGGAGCATAATGATTATAAAATCATCATCCATGGTTATGTTCTTGCGGAATTGAGCTTCGAATGAGCTTTGGACATACGCCCGAACTCGTCTGATCGTGAATCGGTGACGTGGAATCGGGATGAATCTCAAGTCTGTGTTGGGGTAATGCTCAAACTCGACTTAGCTCGGAAGCTCTTCTTTTGGTAAATCAAGTTCTGGTTCGATCGAGTTTCGTGTTTTGATGCTTAATTGAATTTTATGAATCTAAGTCGTTGCATACTCGGATTTTTAGGCTTTGTTTATCTCGCGAAAAATAAATAATTTAAAAGTTATTTTCCTAGAAACAATCGCTTTGTATCGCTTTATATAATTAGTCAGTGGAAATATTTTCGTTATCGATAATAATTTATATCTAAATATCTTTGTGGATGATGAAAATATTTTTTGTTCATTCATTATTGTAGTCAATACGAGCGATTGTTTTTCAAGAGAATGTTTTTCAAATTGTTCATTTTTTGCGAAACAAAAGGAGCCTTAATTTAAATTGTTGAATCTAGTTATCACTAGTTGACTCTTGAAAATGCTTAAATGATCAATGCTTAGCGAGTATTTGAGATCTACATCATAAGCATGGAAATCGACTTCAAAGAAAGCTATATCGAGCTTCAAGGTTTTCTTCGTGCAGCTTGCACGTGAATCATAATGTCCCTATAAATCCGTATCCTTAACTTATCAAAATTAAGGCTCTGTTTGTTTCGTAAAAATAAATAATTTATAAAATATATTTTTTAAAATGATCGATTGTATCTCATGAAATAGTTAATTAATGCAAATATTTTTATCATCAACAGCAATTTATATCTAAACATTTTTATTCATTCTTGTAAATAATATAAGTAAGCGCTTTTAGAAAAATATCTTTCAAATTTTTTATTTTTTGCTAAACAAGTCGAAACGGATTTAGCAAGTGAGACATGAAGTGCCAGGACCATTAGATTTAGATTTACCAAGTGAAATAGGGTCCGTCCAAAAAATGAAAGGTGAAATAGAAAAGCGCCGGTCAAACAAAGGTCAGCGACATTGAGGGGGGAAATTTTGTAATTTAACTCTTTTGTCCTGACCTATCATTCTGTCCAACAGCCACTACAGGACAAAAACCTCGAGGCTCTCTGTCTTACAGTCTCACCTTGTCTCTATTTCAGTAAAACCTTTACCGCTCCGGACGCATGAAACTCGCTCGAACAGAGGATTCTCGTAATAATTGATTTATGATTGCTAAACTTATTCACTAATCAATTAAAGAAAACCCACAGATTTTAATTCACTTATTGAACTCGTATGATGCGTAATACGCCTTAAAAAGATCGGTGCTTTGAATGCATAAAAAGTATTTCAAAAATACTCGTTAATACAATCCTCAATGAAACTGATCGGGCGATATCGCCACCGATCAATTTGAGTGAGGTTTTCTCTTCTGTTTTTACGAATCGAAGACTTAAAAGAAGAATCGTTGATACTTGCAGCCTCATTTTGAAAAACAAAAGTAAAAAAATAATATCTAATAATTTCTAGGATGCATAGTTCCTTCATTATTTCATATTAAGATCGTTTCTTTTCAAGTCGAGCACAGTGATAATACTCGCAAGATAAAAGAAAAACTCCAATGTCCACGAGGATGAACAGCGTTGTCTTCTCGAACAGGGAGCAGCAAAGGACAGTCAAAGAGAGAGGGGGGGCCAAAAGCCAATTCACTGCGAAACCTCTGACTGAACCAGGGACCAAAAGAGAGAAAGGCGGACAGCCGAAAACTCGTTACGACATTTCAGCGTACGACAACATGAAGAGAGAGTCCCCACAATGAGCAATGATCCCAAGGATCCACAAAATCGAACCCCAATCAGTCATGAGCACATTGACGGATCCACGTACAATTCTTCCCAACAAGAATGTATGTTCTTCCGAGAAGATGGTTCGAACCCATCAATCCTCTGTCTCTTTCCCACCGCTACCATCATCGTCGTCGTCATCTTCTTCTTCCCCAGTTTAATGCACGCCAGAATATCCCCAAACGCCAAAACCCCCCATGGATTCTTGGCGTGAAAAAATCGGAGACGCTATTTGCAGTGACACCAGATATCATCGGCACTGCTCTTCACATTCTCCCAGCCGAAAAAGAGAAACAAAGAAATGCAAGGGGAAAAGAAAATCGAACTTCTTTCAACTGCAACCGCCCTTACTCTGGAACTGAACCCCAGTGAAGGAAACTCTACCGAAGCTCAAATGACCCACCTCATGCAGCTCCAGGTCCAACCACACTGATCTCTCGGCCTCCAGCCCGTCGCTGAAGCCCTCCTCCTCGAACCCGAACCCGTACACCGACTCCCTCATCCCTTCCTCCACTATCCTCTCCCTCTCGCTCGACCCTCCCCCCGCCGCCCTCCCGCACTTCCTCTTCTTCTTCGCCTTCTTCGCGCTCTCCTTCCTCGCCAGGCACCTCCTCCCGACCATGCACGGCACCCGGACGAGCGCGAGCGCCAGCAGGTTCACCACCGCGCAGGGGCAGCAGCAGCACACCGCCGCGCAGTCCGCGACCACGCCTGCCGTGCACGACTTGCACCGCCGGCCGGAGCACTCGACCGGATCTCCTCCTTCGGAACCCCCGCCGCCGCCGCCCTCCTCACCGTCGGGGTCGGCGAACCTGCTCCTCCTGCTGCAGCCGCTCTTCCTCGTCGTCGTCGCGCTCCGCTGTTGCCGATCTTCCATCTCGCCCGATCCGATCCGACCTCAGACTCTCTCGAACGTCGTCGCAGGTAAGAGCCTGCAACGTAAATTGGCTGAGAGAGAGAGAGAGAGGAAGCGTGAAGCGTGAAGCGTATGCGTAACTGTATTTGGGAAGCAACGAAGGCATGGGAAATGGAGTTTTTTCTTTTTATAATTTTAATATTTTGGCCTAATACAAAATGGCCAAGGAGGGCCATGCAATTAATGGCGAGGAACCCAGCGCTCACGCGCTGTGCAAGCGCGCGTCGCGCACGTACGAGTAGAAGTTGCCGAGCGCGTGTCCCGAGAGTGAAAGTGAGAGTCGCGGCACCGATTTTCTCACCCAGGAGTTACCCAACCAAAGCCACCGTTGGATTTTCTCCCCCGTCCTTCCCCCATATTTTCCATTTCTAGGACATCGAAATTGAATTTTCACAGAATGGCCCCCTTAAAATTTCTCTAATTTTCTTTTTGCCAAATTAAATGATCTCAAACTTTTCAATTCGCTCCCCAGCAAGATAGCTAGCTAGCAATTTCTTACAGTGACCGGGCGATGTCCTTTTCTGTTCATTCTCCATGTAATTAATAGCTGCCTGCACATCAAATCCCAAATCGATTTTGGAATCGTGTGGTGAGCCCCTCCTCGATGTTTTCATGCTCCCTCGCAGAGATAAACGCAATAAATGAGATGTCTACATGTTTCTCTTTTGGTTCATCATGTGCCGAACAAGGAGAAATCACAACCAGTTTCTAGCCGCACGATCGTTTTTATAAGACCGTTCTTCTCCGGCGTATTATAGATAAGGGAACCGACTAAACACGCGAAGGAGCCATCCGGGCGAAAGCGAAGAACACACAAAGCACAGCGCGCCATTTTCAAGAGAGTACTCGGCTCCGAAACATCGTATCGACAGTCCCGTGCGACTTCGACCGGGTGCGCTGCGGATGCCAAAAAACATGGGACACCCGAATTGATCTCCCACATGATGCGCACGTGAGGGTGACAAGACCGGACGAGATGGGCACAAGCTCTAGTCAAACGGGTGGGATATGCGGAATTGCACAAGGCATTGTCCCTTGACCGGACAAAAGGGTAGGGGAGGGTGGGAGAAGATGATGATGTGGTTCACATGGGATCAGGTGGTACAACTAGCGAGTACTGATGGCCCAGCTAAGATCGGGGCTTATGTATCCCCCACCCCCCTAATTAAAAAATTGCGATACGACCCTTACCCACACACTATTCAATCTAATAATAAACTACCATATCCTATATTATTCTTCAAAGCTATTCTGTGGACCAAGAGCTTAAGTTTATTCCGGAATTTAATGCCCAAGCATACACACACACTCTCTCTCTCTAGGCCGTAGGGCCCATTAGAAGTAGAGGGCATGGAGATGGGCCCACTATGAAAAGCCACTGTCGGGCTAGAGATTTCATCACCCTATGTCGAATCGATCCCTCACCAAAACTAGGATAATCTTTTCGACTCGTTTACCAAAACTTGTAACGTCCTTCGTATGGAAATTGTTCTTGATCACTCGGTAGACAAGGGGCCGTGGGGTGTTGAAGTTATCCCATATCGATTGTGAAAAAGATTGATGATTAATTTATAAGTGTGAAGAAAAGTCTTACTTATTAAGCTAACTTTTGAGGTGAAAAAGAGACTCGAGATCACCTAATAGTAGGATTGTCGTGCGCCCAGTGAGGTCGGACGCAGAAGTGGGTCCAGAAATACAAATCCTGTGCAAATCGCTAATCAACACAAGGCAAAGCTAAAGCTCTTTCCTTGTGGAGAGGTGACAACAGTGGGATTACGAGCGAGGGGGCTACGTGCTCTTCTAGTGAAAAATCACTTCAACACGTGAAGCGACTCCTCAGTCTGAATGGGGGCCCCCGCACGAGGGCCCCGGATGTTTTGCTACAGCAGACGACTAAGTGGAATGAACAGAACGGGTGATTTATTACATCCCGTGCGGTCGTGGGGGGCAGTAAAGCTCGATCGAACTCGCGAGCTTCGGGCCGGCCCCAGATGTTCGAAGCCTTCGACATGCACAGGTAGATAGACGGTGTGTTGATTGCGGGTTCCGAAGAAAAGGGACGATGGATGAATCGAAATGCATTTAGTGCTGGCTCCTTTACAGATGGGAAGAAGACCAACCGGTGCAGAGAAATGAATGAGGCTGTACGAGCGAATGAAAATCAGACGTACCTCGGAGAGAGACAGAGAGAGACCGGATGCGAGCGATGGGTGGATGCGAGGTATCGTCTTCCCGGGCAAAAGAAGGCGCTACGAATCCCAGTATTGCTTCGGCGATGCTCGGAGAGGAAATCTCCGGTTCCTTACAGTGAACTGTACAGTACAGTGTGCGCTGAAGTATATATTGATGTCTGAGCAGAGATCTCTGTGTTCGCAGAGAACGAAGACGATGCTAATGCCGATCTGATCTGAGCAAGCGAAACGATGCCATTTCTAGTAGCACTCGTTCTTCTTTCTCTCTCTCTCTCTGTGTGACTGAATAAATTATTGATTTTCTTGGTCGGAATTATATAAATTATGATTCCAAAGCCAAGACTAAAAGGAAAAAAATCACGCATATGATGTCAGGGAAGCATCTTCATCTCGGAACAGCGATATTCATTTGTATAATATTAATAAAAATCGCGAGAGTCAGAGGGTGGTCTAAGCCTTGGTGTTTTTTTTTCTCCTTTTGGCGAGTCCCGATGACAGCGAATATAGGAAATAAATGTTTTCTCCCTCTTCTTCGACGGAAGCTCCTTTCGCCCCCCACCCACCACCCCATCGCCCCCGCACGTGAGAGGCCGTCGGCACGCGCCGCCACCACCACCACTTCTTCTCTTTCTTCCCTTCACTTCGTTCTTGAAAACGAGGTCTTGGGCGGGTGCCGAAAGCGCCTCTGTTCTGCTCTGTTCACGACAGTCTGGCGCTGCAGCTTGTTTTCTATTTGATGATGGCTCCTTGAACTGGTGAACTGTACCTTTTTCGCTATTGAAAAAGTCTGTCAGTCGGTGAGGAAAAGGACGGAGTGCGTTAGGGTTAATGGACAGAGTCTCCTAGCCCGACTCCATGCCGGCCCATCCATCGTACACATGCAGGCGGCAATGGGCCTGTATTAGATTTCGGAGCCTGCGTTCCGACCCAGAAGAGGCCCCGAGTTTCCTGTATAAATTGGCGATCCCATCGTCTCCTACCGCCACAGGTCGCAACGAGAAGCCCTAGGCATCGGCTTTAGTAGCCGACCCGCCGTCTCTTCCTCTCCCTTCCTCTGTTTCTGCTGCTGCTTCCTGCATAATTTCTGTCCTCTCTTTCTTTCTTTTGGAGATCGTCGTTGTCTTGGGTCTTTCTTCGAGGTTACGCTCCTTCGTGGGCGGTTCTTGTTTTTTAATTTTTTGGTCATGTCGTGGGAGGGCAAAGATGAAGAGTGCTTCCATATTCTGACACCTCTTGTATGAGAGGAGCTCCGAGAATGGAGTTCTTCCTTGAGCACATACAGCAACTCTCTGAGCCCCGACCAAATCGCTTCATATTTCGATTATCTCTTTTTCTTTTTCTTTTTCTCTTTCTCTTTCTGTCTTATGCTTTGCTCGGAAATATTTTACCAACAGGCTTGACAGCTCCATTTCAATTTTTCGTCGGCTTTTATCGCTCTGCTGCTTGTCTTTTCCGGTGAAGTCGCGATGCTTTCTGTACAGCTCCGTCTAATTTCATTGAATAACGAACGATGAACGAGAACAACTGTGATCTCAATGGACGACCAACAAAACCTTGGCGTGCAGATCTTTGCGCTAAAGGAAGGGACGACTTCAGGGAACTTAATGATCTGCATTTGTGTAATAACATCTGGAACTGGATCTTGGTTCGATGCCCATTTGATTTTTCGATTGTTCAACGTGCTTCTTCTCTCTTTCCCGACACACTTTCAAAACTCGTGCTCGACGTGATTATTGATTTCGATCGTCGCAAGACGGTCGAAATGTGTGGTGGGTCGTCTTTTCTTGGCATGTTCCAGATTCAGTCCAGAGACTCTTGGTCATGGTGTTTTTTTTTATTTATTTATTTCTGTCGGCTTTGTGAAAATCTAACTGCAAAATTTATATTCATCTGCATCGTTCGTAGCCCTTTTTACACGGACAGGACGTGGTAAACAAGCGACATTGCAATAGGACCGAAATTAGATTGTGCTCGACTCTTCGTAACATGGCCGTAGCGTTCTGGACATGAGGCAAGAAAGCTTCCGATTGGACAATTCGAACCTCGGCCGCTGTTGTGGTGGAACTGACGATTCACCTCCTCCCCTGCAGATCTTATCGACCGGCATCCCCATTTCCCCTGCCAGCCTCGCCACGTCGTCTTCGCCGTCGATCACACGATCGAAGCAGATGTACCTCCCTGATGCAGTCTTGATCATCGCCTCGAACACGCACACGTGTGCATCCGCCAGTCTCGTCACGTCCACCGTCGCTAATACCCCATCCGAGTACATTTCCTTGGCCCCTGAACTCGAGCCAAAAACAAAACCCTTCAGCTTGAGATTGATTGGACTGAGAACTTAGTCTAAGACTGAGAATAACCACATCGATGGACGTCAGTGTGAACGCTAGATGGACTATGAAAATTGGAGGGCATGTAATGTTTACCCTTAAGATATGCAATTGTAGCTGTCGGATTTCTGCTGATGAATTGAGGACCAGTGATGAGAGCAGGGCAGATTGTGGCCAGCTTAAATCCTGTTTCTTCCGCTATTTTCCAAGCAACTTTCTCAGCTTTGAGCTTGCCCAGGGCATACCATAGCTGCCATCGAGAAGTATGAGAAACTTTTCCTCTTCCATTAGAACGTTTTCCAGGAAATGTATGTTGGTCTAGCCATATACCTTCTTGTTCACGCACAAGGATTCGTCGCTCCAGCAATCGTGGCTGATCACGTGGGAGAGGTGATTAAGTGCAGTGTCTCGCCATACGCAGGCCAGGAGCGACGATGTGAGGACGCACTTTCTCACTGACGGTGTCCTCGTGCACGCCTCCATCACGCTCGCGCTCGCCGTCACTTCTATCTGCGCCATCGCTTTCTACAACGACAAAGAGAACAGCGGTTCAGCATCAGGTCACAATCGAATTTCGAGCTAGAAAATCAGAGTCCATGGGACTAATGGCCAAGGAGGTAGTTGAGATTAGACTAGGAAGCAGGAGACTATGATCTTGCTTCAACGAAAACCAGATCAGTCCACATCAGTCCACATCTAAGCCAGTCAATTACCATTAAAACCACAAATTATCAGCATGAACATGCACAACAATTAGTCTGATGCGTGCGAACAAACTACTCAAGAAAATTGACTGGAAATCTAAGTGTTCACGCCAAACACTACCCTCTAATGTCTGGACCAAGAGATCAATCTACCTAACCCACCTTTCTTTCTTTTTTCCCTTTTCCTGATGTTAGAGAAGGTTGTGTGATTCATACCAAATCAGGAACACATTGCAGAAGTAACCAAGCGCTGATCAAAACCAAAATACGCCACGATCGATCCTCTTCATTGCACCGCCTACGCTACGGAATCTTCTTCACCTCTTCGAAGGGTAGGCAGAGACAGAGACGCTATAGCTATAAGCCGCAGACTCGCCTTCAATGCGACACCGATGCGAGTAATGGGATGAGAGAGACCGAGACTCATTTAACTCCAACCGATCCTACGTGACGGGCCAGTGGGTGTGTTTCGCCACAAATGGGTAGTGAACCACATGAAAGTGAAAAGTGAAACCGTTTTGAGTATAAGGGGAAGCTGCGCATGTGCGACTACATCAACATGCGGTGGGCCGTGATGGGCGTCGACTGCATTAGCGCCGATTGAAGGTAATGCCCATGGCACTAAACAGCAGATAGGACCATTGATGATGCGATTATGTTCAGACAAGTGGAGACCGACGCGACAAGGAGAAAGGGTAGCATGAACAGATTGAACACTCACGGTGTAGCCGGAGAGCCCGGCCGGATCAGCAAACGCCGAGGTGTGGAAGACCCCGGTGCAGCCTTCGAACGCGTCGCACAGGCTCTGCACGTCCCCCAGCTTCGCCACCACCGCGCTGAAATTGCTCCGGGCGCTCCCCATCTCTCCCGAAGTCTCCATCTCCCTCAGCTTCTCCATGTCCTCTGAAAAGTCAATCCCCCCCGCCACAGACCCAATCACAATCAGTACTCCTTAAAGCATAGATATGACAACAGTGACGAACGTAGCTCGATAGAAAACCATGCATCACGACAGCTTGTCGGCTACGAACCCCCCGACGTACGACGAACGGTCCGAACAGGAGAGATCATATTCAAAGGCAAAACATTAGTCTCGGAAATTAAGAAAATGTCTGCGCGGTGACGCAATTCGAGTATTTTAGTGTGGATCACGGCGTAGATGGATCCATCGTGACCGCCAGCGGACTTCGTCTATTGATTATTTTAATTCCTTATTTAATTCGACTTATTGCGCTTTGACCTTTGAGTAATAACAATTTTTGTTTCTTGGGCCATCATTGAGGGTTACATTGAAGTGAACAAAACGGAAACTATGCTTGTACACTTCCTAGATTAAGCCCAATCTCTTGGGGAAACATTCAAAAGAAAGGAAAACAAAAGGGATCGAGCCATGTCGGTCCAATGTAGATCTAACGGACTACACTTACTTATTCATATGTACGACACTGATTTTTTCTTTCATTTGTCGTTCAATAATAATGATCCTAAAGATTAATGACCCATTTTTTCCCTTAATCAGATGTGATTCACATCGATAAAAATAACGTTACGTGAAAGATCGAGGGGAAAACCGACGTGTAGACATTCGTAAGCATCATCGTCGCTGTTTATTTTTCTAAACAAATGGCCAGAAAACTTTCCTTGCTAACCCCTTTCATCAAAATTTTTTTTACCTCGCGTAAGCGCTTGGAGTTAAATAATGAAAATATTTACGTGGCATCTTTGCAATGCTTTATAAATAATTACGTCTTCAAAGTTTCGGTTTCATCCTCTCTGCTGCTACGTCACAACGACTTCATCCAAACGCCAAGAACCGGAATCTATTGCCGACTTAGGAGAATCAACGGGACAAAACAGGAAGAAGGTACCTTCGTTGTCGACCAGGATCCGAACGGAGTACCCGCGGAGCAGGAGCCGGCTCACGACGGCCCGGCCCAAGAAAGACACCCCGCTGGTGACGCACACCACCTTCCCGCCGCCCGCGCCGTCCTCGCCGTCACTCAGCGCGGCCCTGGGAGTGGCCCCGAGCCCGTCGTCGTCCTTCCTCCGGTGGACGGCGGCGCACGCCAGCAGCATGCGGCGGAGATCCTCTATCTCTGCCCTCTGCCTCTCCTCCGACCGCACGATCCCCATACCCGCGTCTCGGACGGAAAAATATCCGACCTCTCGGTCCCGAGGGGATATGAACACCAGTGGTGGCGACGACTGGAGGAGGAGGAGGAGGAGGAGGGAGGTGGGGGTAACGCACAGGGACGGCTGAGGCGGAGAGAGAGAGAGAGATTCTTGCTATATCTGTTTGCTGGGTTGTGTACGTTTTTTCTCTCTCTTCTTCTTCTTCCTTCGGAGGAGGGGGGCGGGTGATAATATTCGAGCGTTAGTCGCTGTCATGCAAAAACGACGCCCTTTCCTTTCGCTCCGTTGTTCTTTTTATCCCGTTTTAATCAATTGCGTGCCACGGCTCGCGCGAATGGGGCAGCTGGCTGCTTCTAGACGCCTCGGCTCGTTAGGGCTGCTAAGCTGCGGCTTGGCTCGGAGCCGGTAAGCAGTGGGAAGTGGTGTTGTTGGGGCACGCGCTCTCCCTCTCACGTGTTGGAAGGGCCGGTATGCACGGGGGGGCGAGCTACTCACGCGCCCCCGGCTCCGGGTTAGTTGAGAGGCTGTGCTAACGTGACATGGCTGTGTGCTCCGAGCGTCCTCCCCGCGCGGTGATCTCAGTCGTCGGATCAGGCGAAGTTCACCCGAGCCTCTCGCATTGCCGACGGTCCAGATGTGCTCGATCCAAGCCGGATTGAGTCTAGATAGGAAGAGCCGTGCGCTCTTTTTTCTCCGGACGGATTATTCGGCTCTTCGAAATCGCTCTCGTTTAAGCCCACCGTGGCGTCTCGCGAATTCCAAGAGTCGGCCGAATCGATTGTCAGAAAGGCACCTTGCTAATATAGATCGCGACCTTCGTTGGCCACGGTAAAAAGTGTGTCGTCATCTCATTTTATTTTTGGCAAGAGACCTGTGGTGATTTTTCTTTGAGACATGTTGCAGACTTATAGTTACAACTTACAAGCATCGCCCACGTGATCGAGTTCAAAGGCGATCATGCTAAAATCATCGTAATTATCGGGAAAAAAATCGCCATTTTTGAATAATTGGAACGAAAAAAGGACGAAAAATGGGGAAGAATGGACCAGTTGTTCGTCAAATAAAAGAAAATTCAGCGGGTCATACTCCAACCCAGTGTCAAAGTAGCACGCGCGTGATTAAGCATTAGCAAATGCTCGGGTCGTGTTTCTATGCACGCATTATAATATATGGTTTTGGGCCATAAATGCAATATATATATATTATTGGATAGTCCAATAATGAACAGTGGTAGAGGTCTGACTGACTAGTGGATGATAATGAGTATACTTGGCCACTTTTTAGGTCACGGAACAAACCTACCCGTCTCTCTCTCTCTCGCTCTCTAGCCAATGGCCCAAACATAAATTCTTTCGTCGTACTGTCCTCTCGAACTTCGAAAAGCTAATAAAATATTAAATATTAAATCATGTCTTCACTAGCAGTTTAAATTTTTAAATTGTTGACAGTATTCTCATAAAAATCTCACATGATATCCTGAGTTTAAATACGTCCACGCCCATTTGCCCTCGATTAAATATATTCATACTAAATGTGAGTGGGAGCGATATTAAATCACGCATTCATCTAATAATTTAAGTTTTTAGAATAGGTGTCAATGCTTCCTAAAAATCTCACGGATCATCTGGTGAGCTTCGATTTTTATTCCCAAAGCAAGTCTGCCCTCGCAATCCACACGTTCCGTCTTCGTTATCCGAAGAATATTGCGACTAGCGTTCCCAAAGGATCACAATTTGACTCGACTGTAGGCCTGATTGACTGGATTAACATCCTAATTGACTTTTAATCGCTCTGGATTGACTTTTCCGCACGTGAAATTCCGGACTCTGCCTGCGCCGGCGACCAATATTCCTTTTTGTTTTGGTTAGCGGGCCTGCACGAGTCCGACGGAGCAGACATACTGCCTCCATATATACCCGCAATGAATGCGGTCGATTGCGTAACCGGCGCGGGCCCTGGCCCTGACGAGCGAGACGTGGCTCAATCGATTCCGAGCAACGAACCTACCGTGCTCGCCCTCCGCATGCGGCCACGAAGGGCCCTCTCGATCCACTCCCTTTTCTTCTCTCTTGTACCGAGAGATTGCCATCCATCGTACGTAGCCCCCGTGAGGGAGAGATTCTTCACGTGTTTTCCCGAGCGCGTGAGGCCATGGACGAGGGAGCGCCGAAGGAAAACGCTGCGAATTCGGAAGGATGTTTCGTTAGCCTCCACAGCTCCGTGTGATCAATCGGGAGGATTAAGGGTGATCGGTTCTAAAGTTGATAAATTTCAGGTCTAGAACCTATTTTGTTAACATGAAATTTACCATGTTTGTCTTGAAATCTATTTTTAAATATATCTTATTTTTTCGGTCCGGTTTTAGGGTCAACCCTGTTTTTCTTTTGTTCTTTTTTTTGGTTTCATTTTTCCAGCAAAATACTATGAGTATCAATGAAACAATTCAAAGTAAAAGATGAATAATAAAAATCACTATCCATAAAAAATAACAATCTTTAAGATGAGCAATAGAAATTACTATCCACCAAAAGCAACAATCTAAAATATAGTAATTAAATGAACAAATGCAAGTCTTCCTATCTAAAAATCGATTTCAAAATTGGTCTGGTCAATTCGGTTCTCAAGTGGGTTTTCACTTGGAACCGGATCCCAGACCTATTTTTCGGATAGTCTAATCTAATTCTTGGGTAAACTCGATCTGGTTGTACACCCCTAGAGAGGACGGTTGAGTCATAGTCGACCTGCCCTATAGGTTTCTCTTTTTCGAGCGTTTCGAAAAGTCTGTGGGCTCGTTCGATAAGTCTTGAAAGTAGGCGCAATTAGCAATTTTTGACTTAAGCCAATCGATTGAAGTTGTTGCATAATTAGTGGTTATTGAATGCACTTTATGACATTAGATGTTGAGAATTTTAAAATTTTCAAACAATTAATGTTGTTATAAAAAAAAAAGTGCACCCGGCATTTATGATGTCTTATAGATCTTTCCCATCATTCCATCGAGACATGGACCCGATACCCCACCCGCTTAATTTTGAATAAGGCCCACGTTATCTTTTCCATATGAAGCGAATCGTTTATATAGATGTCTTCAGGGGACAAGAGTCCCATCTACATTACAATTCGAATTTCGTTAATAAGCCACTAAGCAATCGGTAAAGAAAATGACATAATTTTTAACGCAATGAATTTTTTTAAGACATATATAATCGGTACTTCGAAAATCGAACATTTCCATTTTAAATACATAGTCTGAAATAGACAATTGATTATATCTATATCGTTATATTTTAGTGCGTCCATGAATGATTTTTTTACCATTTGCTTTTCGCTTAATCTAAATCTCGCGGTGGATGCGTTTTTGGCCTTTTCTTTACCCAAAACTTTCGCCGCATACAAACTTCGAACGCGTAAATTCACGTGGATTTTCTCATAATTTCGTGGAATTTGAATAAGATTCGAAATAATTTGGCAGGAAAGCAAAAAGGTTGCGTTCTGCTTTCTAAAAGTTATAAACAAAGTGGCCCTAATTATACTAGGCTCTAATTAATAACAGTTAATATCTTTTTCTTATATGGCTTTAATTTATTAATATTAAAGTTAAGAAAAGGAAAGGAATGGCGATTCCTCCTATTGATGGAATGGGCAAATCCAAATTCTACTCCAATTTTGACATCCAAACAAGGTCGTGAGGGAATGGCATTCCATTCCAATCAAACGTCCCATAATAAGTGTAACCCAAACGACTAAGGAAACCATCTATAACGGGGTGAATTTTGAGCCTTAATTATAAGAGGAAATTCCTCCGTATCGACCTCAATTCACAAAACGTTTCGTCTCCAATGCTTCTTGGTTTGCAATGCAGTGTTCTGCATGAGTTTGGAATTTGTAAAAAATCCGAAGTATGTTTAGTACATTGGAGTTTAGGCAATGATATGAGATGAAGAAATCGATACATATCACGAATTAAAATATCTAATCTCACTTAGTCATTTCGTTATTCGAGGTCCAACGTCTTTTGACGGTGCCACACGTGGGTCATTTCTTGTCCATTCGATTCATCACCCATCTCGATATGGTAAAGGTTCATCACTCGATTTCAAGGCGATAGTTTTTTGTGGGTATTTAGTCTTGAACTAGGATGATGCATGAGGTTTATTGAAAGCATGCAAGAAGCAAGAGGCAATGGAAGTCGATGGCCGATGCTGATGGAGCAAAGACGTCCCCGTGTGCGCGTGTCGAACAGTTTTCACTTGTACAACATTAGACCATTCCAATCGCATAGGCCCATAATAATCGAAGCCCATTAGTAATCTCTCCCTCTCCCTCTCCCTCTCTCTCTCTCTCTCTCTGTGAAAGAATCCAAGAAGCGGAAACGAGAACGAAAACAGGAAGTACTTCACGAACTGAATCGCTCCTTCTTCTCGTGCTCTTTCTTTTCGAAGAAAGCGAAGTGGTCGTGTACACGTACAGAGTGTATGGGTAGTTCGGTGCCTGAATTTCCTGTGCCCCAGAAGACGCTCACGCTTGATATTAAGGTCAGTCCACCTCCTTCGATTGTTCTCGTTTCTGGGATTTGGATGGATTCTGTCTGCTTTTGGGTCGCCGAGTTTTTTTTCTCTTTTTTCTTTTCTTTTCCAAAGCTCTAGATGGGTTTGTATTTGGCTTGTTGTTTTGGGAATGGATAGGGTCTTTGTTCCCTCAATCGCTTCTGTTCATTCGATGCTGTCTCGATGTGGCGATTGTCATTGTCAAATGGTTGTTTATCAACTGCTGGTGTTGCTCATATAGCTGGGTCATGTTTCGTGGCAGGGGAACAAGACAGATTTTGTAATTTGCAGTTACGATGATCATTTCATGGTAAGTTAGAGACTCCCCAATTCCCATGTGTGTCCTGATTGCAGTTTCGATGGCGGAGGCGTTGTTTCAAACTGCATATGCAACCCCCTTTTGTTTTTTGTTTTTTTCATTTTCGTCTTAGGTGATTCTAATGAAAATGATTCTTTTAGGTGATTGTCACTCAAATAGGTGCGATGGGGACAATACTGCATGCCAGGTCTGTTTATTTTATTTTGCACTTCATGATCAGCACATTTCAGTTTTGTTTGTGGTGCTGTGGTTTCGAATTCGGTGACTTTTGCTATGTTTTGGTGGGGGCATTTCTCTGTATTTCAGTTTAGTATCCGGGTATAGTTTATAGAGAAACTATGAGAAGTGATGATAGTATATTTGAATGCTCTACTAAAGTCAAAGCCAATCAAGTATGTTTTTTTTTTATCAACAGAATTGTCTTTCCATCTATCGCAAAGTTTTGAAATTTGGCTCTTGGTTGTACCTCAGCTTTGTGCTTCGGTAGAACATCTGAATGCTGGATTTCCTGAAAGCTTATTTTCAGCATAGTGCTCTTTATACGTGGGATGGTGTAGGACATTAGAAACGTTGAAATGTTTGATCTGAATGAGAATCAGGCTTGGGAGAAAATAGATATAAGATAAAAACTGATGCTACGGAACAGATATTGCATTATCTTTCTGGATATTATTCATTTCATAAAACTTGCCAGTGCTGTTTTGCCAAAGAAATGTCAAAAGCTTATGTCATGTGACTGTACTAATTTCTTCAATCTTAGGAAGGAGGAAGGTGTCTCAATTGATCCTACTTTTAACGTCTCTGTTGTATTTGGTAAGCGAGATGAGGTGAGTTAGTATAACGGCAGCATGTTTTTGCTTTGCTTTTGCTTGGAACTTATGTGGGGTAAATTTTTTGCAGCCAACGATGGTGGCATGTGCTCGTCAGCTGATTGAACATATAAGGTAATAGATATATCCCCACATAGCTTCACACAGATAGAGGCTGGCTAGGTATATTGTTTTTTATTTCTGCAAGTATCTATGCACGTGCATGTGAATGTGCTTGGCATGACTTCAACAACTGCTCTAGCACTGCACAGATTAAAGTACATATGTGATCTCAAGCCAGTGACAGCAGTAGCTTCACATTTTTTTTTTGTAGAATTACTCTTTTGACTGACATTTTTACTTGCTTGCGTATTCAGTAATTCCAGGGCCTCTAGGCAATTGGTGCTTTCTCTAGGTCTCAAGGATCATTCGCCGGTACTGTCCACAAGTGTATGGCTTGTATTTGAATTTTGATCAAATGCATTTTCGCCTCCTCTAAATCATATAATTTTGCAGGAGACGCTGAAAGGAGTTGTTTCTGCTGTAATCGAGAATCGCCTATGGTAATTGCTTGCTTGAACTGAGCATCCCCATTTCCTCCTCAGCGGCACTTGCAGCAGTTAAACACAGGCAAGAATCCATTTAATTGCAGCACTCAGCAAGCATTTTTCTTGCATATGCTGGATTATGACCGCGACTTTGAAGTGGACTGTGTGGTTCTGGACTTTCCTCGGCTGTACCATTGTAGTTCAAATTGCATGTATGATTTTCATCTGTTTGGATTCTGGAGAGCTGAGTAATGAGCAGTATCGAGAATTTATCATTAAAATCACCTTTTTTCATGATCATTCTCTTCTGTGTCGTCATTTTGGTTCGTCGCCATGGAAGGAACGTTTTCCGCAAGCAATCTTGATATTGGCAAAAGTGTTTAAGAAGGTAGCTGTTATAAATTCAATGCGCACCAGTGTACAGAGGCCAAGGTCCTTGTCCATCCATTTTGTAGCGTGTAATAGACTCATTTAGGCAGTAGTTGGTTCAGAGGAAACAGCTATCTGGAGCTTGTGCCTTTGGCAAGTTATGCCTGAGATTGTCTGACCAAGTTATCTGGAGATGAGTAGCGGTGCCTTATTCTTAAGGTGAGTGGGCTGCTTGCATGATGAAGTGCTTCTACAAAGTTGATCCGCTGGTTTCCGCAATTGGCTGTTTATGGCGTCAGTAACATCCTTCCGTTCCAATTTTAGTTGTGTGTAGGGCTCTTATAACTCCGGCCTTGGCCATGCGATGTGTTTCGAGATAAATGACGCGCGGAATTCCAATTCCACCCTAGAAAGATCTCTTTGGCTTTTTTCTCTTTTGCTCTTTATGCGAGACTGATCATCGAGATCTACACTAAGTCAGAAGAGATCGTCGCTGCTATGCTCATGGTCGAGAATGAAGACCAATATGTTTGGCTCGCGATAGATCCGCCCCAATGTTTGAATTTGCACGGGACATACAATGCTCATCATCAACTATGACCGCCTAATATGAGGCTGGGCACGGCATCATGCCCCAACCCACTCATTCTTAATTGAATTTCAAGGCACGATTGCCTTTCAAATACAAGGGCAGCAGATCCCATTTATGCAACGTCTATCACTCAGAAGGGCTGATTTGCAATAGAAAGAGAGCTCTTCTTGACAATAATCAGACATAAAACATAAAAGGGTGACGTGGACACATTATAAGGGAATTAATTCAATTGCATTATTGACCAACTGAGAGCTGTCTACAATAGCGGGAATCCCATAATGTGAGCAGGGAGCAAAAACACACTTAATTATGGAGAGAGACAGACAGAGAGATGGTGCATCTTGCCATATCTTATAATAAATTACACGTACAAGCTGCAACTTGAGGAAAGACATCTCAAAACTTTGCGGGGTCAGCCCTTCAAGCCTTCACACAGGTGGGAAGAGTCCACGTTCGATTGGTGAATAATGCGCGGTCACTTGCTGATCAACCAAAACTGTTCCCATAAAAGAATAAGTTGAAGATTTGAACAGCATCATGCTTTGGTCATCCCTCTTATCCTCTTGTCTTAGTTTGTCAAAGCATTCAGCTGCTTCTCCAACTGTAGAGCCAGCTCATAACTCGGTGAAAACAACACATTATATAGTGAAACAGGTAGAGTACATTTCGGCAAGCAGGCGGTTTGGAACATCCTAATAGTCATAAGTCAATTTTAATCACAAACTTCGATAGAAAAATAATAATAATAATAATCACGAACAATGACAAGACTAGAGCACAATGCAGCGCTTTGATTTCGGAAAGAAAAAACTCTTGGTACAAGAGAGGATACAATGCGAAGGTTCTGGTGTTATAGAGGTCCGCTGTATTCAACTAAGGTTCTCACCTGGGCATTTTTCAGTTTCAGGTTCTGCAACTCCTCAACAAGGCTTGTAACACTGTTATTCAGAGTGATTTTATAAATAAACATTATAAGCAAATACAGTATTTATAAGCAGCTACGAGAAAATTTGTGACACAGATAAATGAAATACAACCATACCATTGCTGCAGATGGGTGAACTGGGATTGCAGTTCTTTTTCTCTTGTAGAAGCACAAGATACCTGTGAGTCAGATTTATTGAAGAATCAAACTAAATGGCATCTTAGATATGTTTGTGCATGTTATACGACATTCAAAATGTGAAAGCAAAAGGAAAAGGTAAAATGAAGTAATGGATGACAAAGATGGTGGCCTAGTCAATTCAAAGTCCAACTTGGAAATTGACAAAATGAAAAGGCCCGAGGCCCTTTCAGCGCAAGCCATTTAGTCTGCCATGAAAAGTAGTGCCGAATTTCACTCAGAGCAATCCCATAACCTTCCAATGAGAGGTGACACTCCCTTTCTCTAGCAATTCCATTGCCTTTCAGGTGATAAGCAAAACCCTATTGGGTATCAAATGATATTTCAAGTGCATATCAGATGACCTGCTTTGTCCATTGCAGGCTGGTGGCAGTCTTTAACACAAAATTGTAGCTTCCAAGTTCTTAAAACAGATTTGCCCTTAAATTATAGTGTAGAAGCTATATGGGAACTGTGATTCTTGCATGTCCTAAGACAAGGAGATGACCTGTGCCTGCAGAGAATTGCTGGTGCCCACCTCGGCCAAGTCCCCTTGATTACCTGTTTCGCATCAAATGAGAAACAGATATCTACAGAGTAAAAATACAAAAATTTAACAATGAGGTCTGTACCAGAAATTTGCTCCGCATATTTGATAAGATTAGTGATTTCTTCCTGTCACGCACTTCATTCTTTTAGCAACTAATCAAATTATAGAAGACAAATCAGAGCATAGCACAAGTAGACAGATACCCTCTGCATGATGTTCTGCTGCAAAATGCACTGCAACGAAGGGAGAAGGGCGGCTGCCAGGTTTGGGGTCATTGGACTGGATGAACCACCACATGCTAAGCCAGAAGAGCAGTTCATCATTCCCTGAATGGGAGACAAGCAAGAAAAAAGTTATTGAGCCATAAAGATTTAGGCTTTGAAAATTCTGCTCAGAGTATCATGGAACTGCATAAATTTGGATGTCACGAGTTTCATAAACTATAAATTTCGCAAGATGGGAACAGAAATTTCAGGGAGGTGAGTGTTTAATCTGAGACTTCAATTTGAGATTTGAGCTGCAGAATTCAGATTCCTCAAAGCTGGGACTTATACCAGATAAAGAATAGGCAGATAAAGTGACAAGATCAACTCATATTTTGAGTGGATTAAGAAAAACCAACTCTTTCTAACGGTTAAAAAAAATAAAAGGCCCAGTTGGGACCAGAGATGACAACCAATTACCTTAGGACAAACATCTGCTGAAGTGACCTTAAAACGGCCCTTACGTTGGATAAGTGCTCCTTCTGATGTATCCTCTGCTGTACATTAGGGATTACAATCAATAAAACTGATCACCTACCTGGACAAACTATCATTGATCATAAGAAGAGCTCGAAGCCACCATAACTTACCAGATGACAAACAACTAGTCTCTTTCCTTTGGCGATACAACAGAGGCCCGCTATAGTTTCGCTCAGATTGATATTTTGGTTGCAAATGATCCCTGAGATCGCATTTAAAGAACCGAACTTGATAAATTTCACGCTCTACAAGCAGACATTTTGAAAATCATCTTTCTCACACATGCTGTAGCCATGAAGATGTTCTCTCAATAGTTCAACCACATGAGCAGGGGATGGTCTCTATCCCGCCTATGCCTCAAATCAAGTAAATAAAAAAGCCCTGGGGACTCATAGCTCGATGTGTACTGCCGGAGAGTGAGTAACAGGTGGAAGGACTGTCAATAGCAGGTAGGATATGGGTCGAAAAAGAAATCTTTATTGGTTCTACCTCCTCTTTTTTATGAAGAGAATGAATCTTTTTATCGAAGGATCATCGATTGGTGGAAGCCAGTCCATGAAGATTCTCCCTTTTCTTAGATTATTAGGTGTGATTTACTTTCAATCCTAAGAGTAGTATGAGGCATCACAGCTAGCAAAACCGAGACACTTCCCAGTTTCAAGTCCTACACATTGCATACCCTGCACAGGATCTAGAAGTGTCCTCCTCCATAACTTATACCTTTCTTTTCTTAAGCACTGATATCTTCTGCATGATCCTAAGGTCATCATTTAACTGTCTAAATCCCCTTAAACCAGTATGTGTGGTCTTATCCTCGATTAGCATCATACCGTGCTGTCCCTAAGGAGTCCCCTCACATCCATGACTTCAATAAGATGTGGAATAATGTCAGAATTACCTCACCAATCCCTTACAAAATCAACCACACATAAAGGCTCCAGCACACACAAGCACCAGGCTTTTTTTTTCCTTCTTTTTTACAAGGGAATCTACGCCTGAGAAAGGCAGCCACAAAAGGCAATGTAATATTTTCTTATCTCAGAAGAATAGAAACATCTCATATGAATGCATCTATGAATTCCCTTCTACTATTCCCCAAAAACTGACACATGCAATAGGAGCAGCTCATACAAATGCCTCTATGTGCTCCTTACTATTATTTCCCATAAACTGACATATTTTAAGTGACTACTCACATATATTGAAAAATTAGGATTTTAGAAAAAGAAAAGGAAAAGAAATAGGTTCAACTTAGCAAAATTTACCTGTCCCCATTGTCCATAATCTTCTTAGCAGAGGCAACAGTATCCTGTCTTAATGGACTGCTTAAGAATTTCTTATGATTTGGAATCTCTTGACGTGGTAAAGATCTGCTTTGTGCAAAATCATCATTGTTGTTGTCGTTGTTTGCACCAGTATCCTGATGGACAGCTCTCGGTGAGTATTTTGCGGGAAGCTGTTCATCAGAATCCGAGCGAGTGTCGTCCCAGCTAGGACTTGTATTTACATCATCCTCACCAACATCAAAACAATCTCTGCATCAAAAGTTATGGCTCCAGTAAAAGAAGGTGAAAAAGACTGAAAACAGAAAGGCGGATCATTTCTCATCGGATCTTCTATTGTTTTTGATGACCAAAGGAATGCATGAAAAAACAATAAGCACAAAGCAAGATAATTTCATCAGGCTGAGAAACAATGGCACTTAATTTCTTGGGAGAGAAGAGGCATATGAATACTCAAAAAACATGAGCTGCATGAAGTTCGACAGGGGAAGGAAAATGAACATGAAGGAGAGTGAAAAAGAATAAAGATAAAGCAGTCATACTTGAGTGCTCGAAGTGGTTTCATAGGAAATGAAGCAAGTGAGCTCTTCAAATCATGAAGATCATTTAAAGCATCCTGGAACAAAAGGTTAATAATATTTATCAGGAGAAAATAGTTAAGGGAGTTCCTGATAATGTTCAAAAGAGGACCATTTTACAATAAAGAGTTTGAAACACCATGATTACACGTTTACACAGCAGAATAGGTGATACCTCCTGACCAGACGCAGTGTTTGAATGGTTGACCATCTCAGGTGACATTCTCTCTGTGAATCTCCCAGAACCATCATGTCTCTCCTTCTGCTTTATGGATGCGCGAGAGTCTTCAATGTTTGGCACACCATCATCTTCCTGAATCTGACATTAACAAATGTCAAGAAATAAGTCTCTTAGCAATTAAAAACCTCATTTTAAGTAAGCACTAATATTTACAGTGGACAAGAAATAAAATACTCACAAGGGCAGCCTGACTTTTCAGATCTTCGAGGTTGAAATTCCATGCACTAATTCCTCTTATGTATTCTTGCTGCAGCAAACAAGTAATTTGTAGTAAACCATTGCAACAAAAGAGCAAGCACCTAAGGCAGTGAAACTATTAAATAAGGATTCTGCAGTGCTGCATGCATAGCAGCATAGATGAATTAGCAAATCCTTCTTCAGCAACTTACTAATGTCGAAATTACAAGACCGCTTTTCCAAGCATCACTAAGCAATACTTAACTCATTTAGTCCCTGTGAGTTGCAATAAGCTATCCTTCAGCTCTCTCATTTGTAGTAGCGAAAATTTTGCATGCAGGTCATTTAACTCCTCATTATTCACAAGTTATGAATGAACAAACAGCCTCTAAAATTTTAGATGAGTTCTCAAATGGTCCTCGAACATTTAGAACAACTTAATTAACCTCCAAGATTCTCATGTGCAGCAGGGTGCAAAATTGAGTTTTGAGTGGAAAAATTACATCAGTTTAAAGCAATAGCTCATTTATGATTTACCTACTTATAGAAAAGGAGATAGGATTTAAGTCCAGCCGCCGTTCAATTTATCCTTTTTAAAGTAATGTATGCTTCTTTTACTTTAAACCATACACCTGTCCGAAGAGCACAATAAATCTCCTTAAGCAAGAAAGCACAAAAGCCATTTCAAGAACCACTTAAGCACCTTTTCATCATATTCAGTTCAAAGCAAATCTTCGGAAACTTATTGCAAAGTTCTATGGAATGACATACTTTGGACTTCTTACTTAGTGTAAATCTTGTGGTGCACGCACTTGGACTTCTTTTTTATAATAAGCACTTGAAACTTTCATAGCATATTAATATTGACACACAGATAACATGTACTTTTTCCATAATTTTCCAAAGTTTGAATATTATTGTAAAGCTAGACAGGGAAGTAAAAAAGTACTTTTAGCTTTTGATAAGTCCGGACAAACAACCCCAAACAGCAACGTGCTGAATTGTTCCACATTCTGACCAGAACATATTGCATGCTATCCCACCTTTTGCTTATTATATAGGGAAGCCATAGTCCTTACCTGCGATAGTTGCTCCTTGTCTTCATAGAGAGCCTTGTTCTGAACAAGAAGAGCAGCTTCCTCTTGTGCCTGAATATCCGAAAAATGTCAGAGCAGATGCAACCTTGCATGGGAAAGGCCTCATGACACAACAGACTATAGATTGCCAAAGTTAGGAGCAAGAGACCTTCAGCATCTTAAAGCGCTCACCCAGTGGAGCGAGGCCATCAAGAATGGTTTGAGCTAGATATTCGGTAGAGCGTGCATGTTTAAAAAAACTGTGCTTCAGAAGCTTCTCTGAAGTAGGACGTTTCTTGGGGTCCTTCACCAAGCAAGTGGCTACCATCTCTTTGAAAGACTAATACAGTAAGGCACCATTAGAACCATGCATGCTCGCAGTTATGTAACTACAATGATTTGGTATGCAACAATCATTTCTTTTAGATAGACACACCTTTGAAAATCTCTTATCTCTCTCGTAGTCCAGGCCTGGAGGTGCATTTTGTAAGGTCATCAGCAGAACCTACAGAAAGAGCTAAAGGTGTAAGAAAAGCTAAAGGCCACATCTAATCCATATGCACGAGTCTCAAAAGCAAAAAAAGGTTTACTTTCATTGGCGGATACTTGGAAAATGGGGCATGCCCATGCGCAAGTTCAAGTGCTGTTATTCCAAAGGACCAGATGTCTGCTCTGTTAAAAAAATACAATAACTTGAGTTCAATCATTAAAAAAAAAATATCAACTTTAGGCATCGGAAACAAAGGGAACATAAAAGAGGGGGTTGAAGACATAAGTGATGCACTCACTTAAAGTCATATCCGTGTAATTGCTGCATGACTTCGGGAGCCATCCTGAGAGGATAATTAAGCATATGATAATAAATCATACTACTGAAAATGCATTTGTCTTGCAATAAATGATCATACATCAGACTGTCACATTGCATTACAACAATTTGGAGGCAAATTTACCAGCATGGAGTCCCAACAAACGTGTTTCTGGACCGTTGTCTATCTCCTGTGTCAAACATGCATGCTGACACTCCAAAATCTGCTAACTTGACTGCACCATTGGTATCGATTAATATATTCCCTGCCTGCATTCGTGTTGGTGAATATTGACAACATAAGAATGGTACGTTGATATAGAAAAAAACCATATGAATTGGACCAGAAAAGACAGTGCGGATAGCAAGCAAAGCACCTTCACATCCCTATGAATATGCCCATGTGCATGGAGATACACAAGTGCCTTGAGGACCTCGCGCAACAAAGTGGCAATAGCTGGCTCTTCAAGACCTTCTGGGTAATTAGATTTCATAATGTGAAGACAGGATCCTCCAGCCATGTATGGCATGACAACCCAAAGGCAGTGGCCAGCAGTAAAGGAGCAGTGCGCACGCAATAGATTTGGATGATTAATCAAGCTCATTGTCTGTACCTCTCGCCGGATACCATCCTGTGCAAAGTCATGAGAAAGATGCATGAAATTGATTAAAAAAAAAAGATCATCATTAGAATATTTACTTCAATTTTTTCAATGTTGAAGGATATATATAGAAAATTTATTTCTTAAACTAGATTTTGCAATTCAAATTAAAGTTCATCACTTGTCTTCATTGTTTTTTGTAAGATAAATCTTATCAATAGAGAAAGCTCCTTAAGTACATGAGAAAACTTGTTTTCAATATTTTCAGACTTAAATCAAAACATCTTCAGAGCTCAAACATGTCTTCACATAGCAAAGGAAAAAATAGATTGATCCAAATGTCATTTCATCTCAAGCTCTTAAGTATCCACTCAGAGATAATGAAGTGACAAAGGGGAAAAAAAAAGCCATAATCCGCATGATCAAAGTTAGTCCAAATGAAAATGTCTTAGAGGTTAGCAGCTGTTATTAAAGAGGACTCGGCTCTCTCACATGATCACAATCAATGTATCCCCCCCACACTCACCCCACCCCACCATGATTTCGACATGGTTTTTATGACTCCAAGCCTCACTCACACACACTTGTATGTCTTTCAATTGGACATATTCCACCTTTGCAAAATAAAAATTATATTGAATAGTATACATGATAAAAAATAGCTACTGAACATGTAAAAGTAGATAATCTAAACTACAGTAAAAGACAAAAAGAAAAATAAGTCTATTTGGAACTTTTATGCAACTAATATCCCCATCTTTTGACATATGTCATAAATACGTCAGTTCAAACACCTACTGAATTTGACCCTTGCTACAGCATTAATATGTCTATCTTAGCATCAGATGCTCATGTACTTTTTAGCTTCATCTAAAAACGTAATCTACTCGTATGTGCCCAATCTCATCTTATGTTTATTCTAATTTTTCATTACACCGATACATGAATATGTGCTCATCATGTCATTAATGACCGACACAAGGTGTACACTTCTGTATGGTTTGGCTAGTCATACATAAGAGGTACCAGAAGATGATGCAGCAAACCTTCTTCTTTTCTTTTTCTAGTTTAGCCACCCAATTAGGGTCAGTTTGTGTTGGCTTTTTTGGAGCAGTGCTCAATTGACTTCCTCGACAATTTAAAATAGTAATAATAATGCGTTTATAAACTAAGAATTTCAAATGATTCTAAAATGCCCTTAGATGTCTATATGCAGGTATATTAAAGCTAAGAGGTGCTTAGTATTAGATAAAATTTGAATCTCAAACACTAAAAGCAAAAGCAAAAGCAAAAGCAAAAGCCAAAACTTGAAAGTAAAAGTTAATCCATGCAGAGCCTTCATAACTACCAAAAATAATCAGTCTAGACAGAGATTAGCAGCAAAAGTAGACAAGCAAGAACTCATTACACATTGTCCAAAAAAAAAAATTATTAGCATGGTCTCTATGCATTCAAAATGAGTTCCTAGAAATAAGTGAAGCAGAGCTGAAATCATGCTGCAAAGTATTCCATCCTGTTATATCACATGATAAGTACAATATAATTACAACTTAAAAGGTACCAAAGCCACTTGGAATGAGAATATACAAAAAGAAAATCTCAACAGACCCCGGAGAAAGCAGAGCACATACCAGATCATTATTACACTTCTCAAGATCAAGCACCTTGATAGCAACTGTCTCATTAAGTGGAATGCAGAGAGCCCTGTAAACAGTGGCACTGACACCTTCACCAACTTCCTCATAGAGCTTATAGTCCTTTGCATTGACGGGGAACGTTTTATCTGGTGTATGCTCCATGGTTTCTTTTGGACCATAACCCTACTTTTCGAAGAAGATGCACAATATGTACACTCAATAGCAAAGTGTCAAATTGTGGGGTTTCTTCCAATTCCGAAGCATGGCTTCTTTGTTCAGCACAGAGAAACAAAAGCTTCTGGTGACTCCATTAAAAAAATTATAGACCGAGCAATTCGTATGGCATGCACAACCATCTGATCCTCAAATCACTGGCTTATCTCAGGAATTACACACACAGTGTAAAGAGTGCTTAGGATTTCTCTTACTTTGAGAAGAGGAAGAGACTGTACATGTTCAAGCATTTTTCGAAATTGTAATAAAGCCACTAAAAAAAATGACCCCGGAAGAAAGGCCTAATGGCATGGGAGTTTGAGCCCAGGCAAGGCAACAATTACTTCTACTTATAACAGTGTCAAGCCGATCACCATTGACGCTCCTCTCTAAATAAAGAAATATATCCTCTAGAAGGGACCAATGTCTTCTGCAGCACTGCAGTCCACCAAAGTCCAATTCCTGGTGAAATCTGCAAATCAAATCAAGCACATGCTGGAAAGAGATGCAAACCCCAGTCCAGGCAAGAAGTGTTAGGAAAAGCGTACATAAATGCAATAAGCAAGATTGTAGGTATAATCAATTGGAAAGACATAATAACACATGCACGTGTATAAGGTTTCAAATGACCAGAAGAGAAGAGTCAATAAAAGACAAAACCCATTATGCAGAGCCAAGGCAGTAATCTCGATGGGACTAGGATGAACTTGATGAATAAAAGAAGAATTGGTAGAAATTCTCATAGGTGAAGCAAATTATAACTAAGTTTAGGATACTATAAAATAAACACAAAAGGGACAGCATCACTATCTGAAGCTACATCACTGAATGAAGTTGCTAGGTCGAAATATTACATAACTAGCAAGAAAATTGCTGAAACAGCAACTCTGAAAAGCTAATATGAACAAGTGCTGCAGTTTCAAATCATTGGCCACAACATAAGTTTTAAGTCCGGTGTTTATATATTACAAACTACAGTTTAATCTATTATGAGGTCTTGGCCCAAGCAAACTAGCTACCATGGTCTGCCCAATCCATTAGGCAGACTTGGTCCCCTGCGGGAATATAATCTGAATCTGGGTAAATGATCATATTAACAATGGTCTAAATATGTTGAAGGCCGTTCGTTGTCTCCCTTCTCTGTCCAACCTTCATTCTACATCACAAAAGCACACACAATAGTGGACACTGTCTCAGACTTGATCTTCTCAATATGCCTCCTAAAAGAATATCAAAATTCATAAAACCATCTTGTTAACAACTATCCCGGGCACTTGTTAAGCATACTAAATAAAGAAGAACTCACTTTCCAAAACAATACTGATTCTGCGAGACAGCCAATGCATTAAAAGTTACAAATTTTCCTTAAATAGTAGCTTAACAAGTGCACTTGGGGCAATCGTTAACGAGATCCTTCATAAAATTCTTAGATAGACCAACTATTTGTACAATAGTTTTTTGTCACCTAAATGTCATGTTATCTGATATTTCCATCAAGTCTGATCGTTTTCAGGTCCACCTTACCACTATATGAGTTCACTTGCACTGCCTAAGGAAATTCTTATGCTCGCACTTCCAGTGCCTTCACCCACTCAACTTCCCCCTTCCTCGTAAAACTTGGACCTCACTCACAAACTCACCGTGTTACTACGATGTTCTTGGCACACTAGTCAGTGCTTCACACATATCAATTCGTTCAACGTGCAATTCTGAAAGCCATGGAGGATGACACACCAGATTAGCCTGCCAATATTTCAAGCACCATCAACCATGATGACAAAGAATGCAGGATCTGAATGGCCTCAGCACTAAGGGGGTCCACAAATTTGTTATCTATCGTGACACCAAGCCAGATGCACTATGCAAATTGCCCCCTAAAAGAAGTGTTTGCATTGAGCACTGGAGTTGGCTCCCGACTCTTGACTTATACATCACACACAATCTCTTTCACAGGCCAGAAGGATCTTGGATATCACCCCCTAATTCATTTCAAAGTTGGTGTTCTTGAAAAGACAAAACTTGACAATTGCTTGGTATGAATATACAATGCTAAGTCTCAAGTACATCAAGAAAAAGATTCAATAGTTTGAACTAGCTCCAATTGAGCATGCTCATTATAGGGAAACAGCGAATTAGCAATTAGCTTCATCCCAAAATGCAATCAGGAATGGGAACCCTATGCTGGAGCTGTTGTACCAATCTCCTCCTTAATACATGCTCAACATTTTACTCAACCATGCCGAACTGAGCGACGAATCGAGCGAAGGAAACAGGAACTTCTCCAAGAGAACCTCAGTGGGCACAAGACACGAAGCAAAACACAAATCCAATCAAGCCAAGCAAATCAAACCATCGAAAGAACTCAACCCAATCGGGAAATAGAATCATCGCATCACACACAGTGGCAAGAAACTCGCGCATCGAGAGGGAAAGCGCGGAGCACGGACCTAGGGATTGGAGGCGCCGGGCAAAGTTCCAACCTTTCCGCAAAGAAAGAAAAAGGGTACCCTCGGCCGGGACCGAATCGAGCTCCCCGAGGATGCAGAACAACTTGGAGACGACGACGACGACGACGACGACTCGGCAGCTACTATTAAACTCCCTCGAATTCCCTGCCCCAGCTGGTCAGTCAGTGAGCTGGTCTTGTCCCCAGAAACGATCATACATCCGTTATGTGCTCCACGGATCTCTCTCTCTCTCTCTCTCTCTCAGAGACAACGATGGCAATTAAGGAACAGATAAATGTGGAACGTGGGGATTGGTTTCTAACAATTTAACTGTCGATTCTGCGGTCAAAGAGTTGAGTCGTTTTTCGCCGTCCACTCAGCTGTAAGAAAGAAAAAACCTCGGAGGAAAAAAAGTCGACGTCCATTCTCAAGCCTTTCCGCGAGCACAGAAAATCACGAGCGATTGCGCCGCCGGCGCTCGGTGGCGGGGATGGAAAGCGGGCCGTGCACGGCCCGTTTCCCCCCGATCTGGACCGGTTTCAGGGCCCGCGGCCCGTGCCGGGCTTCAAAGTCTCCATTTTGTGAGTTGCGGAATTTTCTCTTTTATGCCCTTTGAGGCCCAAGCGTTGGCCCTTCTGGAGTAGCCCAACAAAAAGTTTCTGTCTTCCCCGTAGGATGTTTTGCTAATTATCTGCCGGGTCGGACTCGAAGCGTGAACATCACTTGTGGATCCGGTTCTAACCCGTACCGGGCTCCTCGCCGTGACCCATGAGGAGGGGATCGAGGGAGCGAGCCGTGAGTGGCAGCAAGGTGCAGGACGGGCGACAGAGGGCACGAAGGAGCGGCCCAACAAGCAGCGGCCCGGCGGCTTGTTGTGGAAGTGATCTGAAGTCATGTCAATAATCAAATTCATGCTATGAAATCTAGGGGTGTCAATGGTTCGGTTCGGTTTTCCTTATTTTAAAAAAAAAATTCTTCCAATTCTTTTCAAGAATAGCAAAGATCTCATGTTCTAGTCCCCTTATCAAAGTTACAACTTCAAAGTGTCCATAAAAAAAAGAAGGCAAGCTACCATATCAAAGCTGCAACTCCTGACACAGGGCAAATGCATAAAAAAAAGATAGCCACTACAAGAAAACAAGAACCATCATCCATCTGCAACCTAACAAGAGTGACATCCAGAGGACCTTACCGTCAGCTTCATATATATAGCGGACAAATGCTTTCAATAGATTTGATTGAGATCAACCAACTTCTTCTCTTCATGATAAAACTTTAGATGGAAGCTCCATTGTTTATGTGGAATGAAAGATATTACCTTCAGGATGCTTCATTTTCTTATTCTTGTTCTGTAATATTCAGAGGGCTAGAACCAGACACATGAAAACAGCCCCGAAACAAACAGACAAGCCCATGAACAGACAAACTAAGAAAGGTTGTACAGGTGAGGTAACAAATCTTGTAAGATGAACTGACAAGGGGAGCGACCGAGGGAGGAGTCCCTTGAGCAATTTTCTGGACAGCAGCAGAACACATGACATTAAGAGGACCTATCTAGAGAGTCCTCTCACGAAAAGGATGCACAAACGCTACGATTGCAAGCATCAAGATGAGATCAAATCATGCACAAACACATGACCTATTAATGCTGGCACATCATAATGATTCATTGTATATTGTCAATTTCAATTATCTGTTCGCATTAGGACAATGTGGAAGGAGTAACCCAAACCTGAGGTTGGGGCATATACAAAAAAATTCCACTAGCAACTGAAACATTCAGAGACTCGAACTTTCCAGCCATCGGGATACCTAACTCGCTACCCAAAACCAAGCATACAAGCACACTGGCTAATGAATCGACGAGACTCGGAGATAAATGCGACACCAATTTTTGTCCCATGTTGCTCTCAGGGTGACCAGCCAATAACTTCATCTGAAATTCATTTTTAAGAGCTTCGAGATTGCTCCACCTTCCTAATACCAGCAAGTGTCTCATCAATGACTATCATCCAAAAATCCCTCACTTACTAGATTGATCCCCCTGAATAAGCCCTAGGCCTGGCCAATAAATGGTGACAGCAACAGCATACGATTGACTGCATATCTTAAACGAAAAAATTATCCTTGAATCTACACTCGTGATCAAGGTTCATTGTATTTGGCACCAGATCTTGTCCCATTAATAACCAAGGAATCCCCAATTTTGACTCTCCGATAAAAGAGAACATATGCTGCAGCTGACTTAACATCATCTTCATTGAAATCCGGTACAATATACAGAAATATAGATACTATCTCTAGCGCGTGCGTGCAGTCAAGTGATTGTATGAGGAGGAGAATATTAGCGGTATATTTTTGGAAGTGTAAACGAAGAAAGTTTAACACATCCTGTTTTTATCGTTACATTATTGTATGGAAGGACAATTGTAGAGAGTTAAAAGTGAGTCAAATTCCACTTTCCACTTAAAATATATAGATATAAATAGATATTTTCGACACGAGAAATGTTAAAATGCCCGACATCAATTTTAAGTCATTAAGTAGAAGGAGACAATATGAATATAGGACCTATTGAAATCCTGCAAAACAAGCAATGTGCGGTATCTTCAACACTCAATCTCATGTAAGGTCGCAAACCAAAGCAAGAGCATTGCACGAAATTAACAAGCAAAGAGCCTCACATGCGAAATAAAATGTAGGACGAAATCTAGGGTCTGATATCCTGTTAAAAAGTCGGATTGAGAGATTAGATCTAGCCATAAGAAATTAGAATTACCAAAAAAGCCCTTAACCTATTATAACTATATGAACTTTTTTTTTTTACTAATTGAGTCACAAAACCTTTTGCATCTATGTCAATTCAGTCCATTTAGTCGGCTAGCTAACGTGAATAATTTTTAATAATATTTTAATATTTTTTTGATTTTTTATATTTTTCTTTTCTTTCTCTCTTTTTTTCTTCCTTCCTTCTTTCTCTAGCTAGTCCAGTGACCGGCTAGAAGAGAGGGCCGGCGAGGTCTACCTTGTCGACGTCTGGCGAAGCTTGCTTAGCCATCCCCTCTGATTGAAACAGCAGAATGGGCTACACCCTCGTCTAATTCTGGGTTTATCGTGGTTTTTTAAGCGTTAGGGTTTCGTTGCTCGAGACGTACATTGGACAGACAGGAGGCGAACAACGGCTTCTTTAGTCCTATTTACAGTGCCATTGACGAAAACCAAGTATGTTGATGCTTCGGCTGTCGCTTTCTCTCTCTAGCTTCCTCAACTTTTCCCTGTTCCTATCTCATGCTTGAATTTGATGTAGCCCGGGTTTCACCTTTCGTTTCTTTGGAATCATCGTTTTGATTGATTTTGAATCCTACCAGAAGGACTTGAAACGGTGGATACTTGATGCGACAATTCTTTGAATATTGAATTGTAGTTCTAGTTTGTCGATGCTTTGGCCGTTGCTTTTGTTTTGCTAGGCGAGGTCGAGCCTCGCCATGGCTAGGGGAGGTTCGCCAGACGCCGACCCTCTCCTCTGGCCGGTCGTCGGACCGACTACCGGAAGAAAAAAGGGAAGTAAAAAAAAAAAATAATAATAAATTCGAAAAAAAATTAAAATATAATTAAAAATTGTCCACGTCACAGCCGGCTGATCAAATGGATTGAATTGGCACAATCGCAATATGTTTAAGACTTTTTTGATAATTTTTCTGGAGAATTCTTGGGTCTTGAATAAATAAATAAAAACTTAAGTTTTTTTTTTTTGGTCAGAAAATAAAAACTTAAGTTTATTAGCCAGAAGAAAACCACATAAACGTAGGACCTTTTAAAACCCCACAAAACGAGTGAAGAAGAATACTTTGACAAGAGTAAAGCAGACAGAAACCCCTTCTGGCAAGCTAATATATGTCGATGTCAAGTAAAGGACGACTTCTTCGTGAAAACGACTCCTTAGGACGCGTTTTAGTCCCTATCCGATGTTTGGAGACACGTTTGAATCGGAATAAACCCGGATAACTTCGGATAAAATTATAGATACTCTCGAGATTCTTACCACGCAGCAGCATTAGGTAGAAAAGCGAAATTATTCTATAAACGATGCTTTCGACGACACTCGATAGCATGTGAAACCTACACATCTCCTTCCGTAAAAGACTCGGTTATTTCTCGCGCGCACACAAAGACGAGTTTCGGATAAATCTATTATCATCGCTTCCGTCCCTCGAAGATTTGTATGCATTCTTTATTTCTTGGCAGATAGAACTCGCGAGGGAAAGCAAATGGAAAGGTCGCAGCATTCGTTAGATTGAATTGAGAGAGGGGCTTAATTGCGAAGAAATTTCCGAGAAGAGAGAATCTGGCAAAGTCCCAAGTAATCCCCGCCCCCATCCACGGGGCGGAGACTTGGGTTTCGGATTATGCCAACGTGGGACATCTTCGTGTCCCCATGAAGGGTCGGGTCGCATCGCCCGTGTCGGTTGCTCTAGCAATCCCCATTGACGGGTCAAAAAGATAAAAAGGAGCTTGCCCCGGTCCTTAATCCACGACATACTTTTTCGCAAATGGTGTATTGCTTTGGTCCGAGTGGCACGGATTCTATGCGTGTTCATATCGCAGCGACGCTCGATTTAGATATAAGCTATGATTGAGTTTAGCTATGAAGTTGAAAAAAGAAAATCTTATCGCTTAACGAAGTATCTTTCCTCGCATGTTCTTTTCAATTTCAGTTGCCTTCGTATGATCGATCATCTTGCATGTGATTCAAACCTGGCCTAAGCATATATTTTTTACTAAGATACAATTATATAAAAAAAAAATTGAAACGTGTCTGAACTCCTAAAACTTTTAGGAAATTATTTAGTGGGACTCCTTTATTTATCTTCATTAATGCGGTTAATACCACAAAAAATCTCAAATTGTTACGCTTGTGACAAATTTATTTCAAATTATTTTTTTTACCACAAAAAATCTCAAGCTGGTACATATATGACAAATTTACCTCAAATTAATTTTTTGATCACGAAAAATCATAAACCGGTATATCTGCGACAAATTTATCCTTAATTAGATTCTGTTAAATTGGGTTAACATCACAAAAAATTTTGAATTGGCACATTTAAGACAAACGGAGGGTAAAGCCTTAAATTAGTACACCCCATCAAATGTCAATTGTTATCAAACTCAATAATTTGACTGTAAAATTTGACGAATATTGACGGAAGGTAAATTTGTCACAGGTGTGCTAGTTTGAAGTCAATTTGTCATAGATGTATCGGTTGGGGTATTTCGCAGTAAATAAATTAGTTTGTAGTACATTTGTTACAGGTGTACCAGTTTTGAATTTTTCTTAGTATTAACCCTCATTAATAAAAAGTTGGTGAAAATCCTCCATGTTGGAAGAGTTCATCAAACTATTATGCTCTATTTGATAACGTTTTTGTTCCTTTGCTTTTCTATTCTTTTGTTCCTCGAAATAGAAAAGGAACAAAAACGTGTTTAGTAACGTCACTTACAATTTCTGTTCTCCAAAACAAAAAATGTTCTCGAGAATGGATTTGGAATAGAAACAAGAAGTAAAAAAAATTGCTTTTTTGTTCTCGAAAACAAAATGAGAAATAATGTCATTTTAGAGAAACAAGTTCAGTGTCACCAAATGCTTGTTTTTACACTCACGAGTCCACTCGTCGCAATCGCCTTCGATGAGCGGTCACTGCGACTATCGATCATTGGTCCACGCCGCTGTCACCTCCGATCGCCACTCATCGTTGTCGCCTTCAATCAACAATCACTACTGCGGGTTGCTGGCCACCACCTACTGCCGGTCACCAATTGTCAGCCACCACCATCCATCGCTACTGCCCTCGATGGCTGGTCACAATAGCCACCGATTGCCTCTACCTTTGATTGCCGGTTACCGACCACCACGGCCAATCACTACCTATCGCCGTGACCACCTATTATTAGTTATCGACCACCACCCACCGCCTCCGGTGGCAGGTCACGGCGGCTGTTGATTGCCACTAATTAAAATCATTAAATCAAAAAATTTGGAATATAAATTTTTAAAGTCGTACTAAATGCATTTCTATTTTTGTTTCTATTTTGCAAATAAAAAATTTGTGCAATTATCAAACATATTTTTATGTTTAGAAATTCATCTAGAAAATAGAAATAAAAAAAAATTCTTAAATAGAAATTGTTTTCGAGGACGGAAATGTACCTTTAGTGGAATGGCTCGATTGAATAATGGTAAAAGCTCTATCATTTGACCGCATAAACAGAAGGTTTTAATATTTAACTATAATTTTCATGTAGCTGTTAGAAAAACAAAAAAACAAAATTCAAATATTAACCATTCCGGCGGCGCAAGTTAGCAAAGGCCACGGAAGTAGAGACGACAACCTCGGCACGGCCGCCGCCGTCGCTGTCGTTCCATTATCAAAGGCTATTATTGGTGGCGAGGCCAAGATCGAGACATGTCTTCTTGTTGACCGAGGGTCGCCTCTGCGTCACCTTCTTTGGGGTCTTCAGCGACCGACGGACGTCCATGGACGTCAACGGCGATCATCACCTGCTTCCCGTTCCTTGTTACTTTTCCACCCCCTTCCTTGCTTCTTTTAGCGGCAAAGGCGACAAGAAAAAGGAAGAGAAAAGACCACTCCCACACACTTCACAAAGCTCACCTCTCTCTCTCTCTCTCGCTGCATTTGAAACTGAGAGCAACAAGGAAGAGACCTCCCCGACTTGAGACGAAAGCAAGGAATTCTGGGGAAGGCGCTTTTAGCGGGAAGTTTTCTGTGTTTATAATCTGCTCACTTTGGCTTTACCACATGCCCGAAATTTGGAGATGAATGTATGGTTGATCTTTCTTTGCGCCTCGCTCACTACCCTTTTCGTGTTCGTCGCTACGGGTCGTCAGCATGGCTGTTTGACTATCAGCAGCCCAATGAGGCCGTCAAACTGTGTGTTGTAGCTCTGTCCATGGCTGTTCCTATCTTTTTGTGTTGACACTGTCAATTTTTGACGACGTCGATTCAACTAGAGCTAAAATGCCGCCTTGCTGTAGTTTCGGCGGTGAGTTTTGCGTGCGTGTGGTTGTCTGAGGTGGTCCAGTAGTGTGTTGCGCAGGCTTTTAGGAAAACTTAGTAGCCGGGGACTTGCTTGATCGCTAACTGCTACGCGACTTTTTTTTTTTTTGTTGAGAAAGTGGAGAGCCAATGTGCGTGGCTAGTTGAAAAAAAATTGATTCGTGATCGATCTGCTTTGTGGAAGCGGATGCGGATCTGAGTGGATGTTTCGAAATGACAAGAGGGCAGAGGAGAAAGTTACATTTGAGCAAGCTCTACTCGTTCTCGTGCATTCGTCTCCATGGAGAAGATAAACATGCTCAAATTGGTCAGAGAGGATACTCGAGGATAGTGTACTGCAACGACCCTGATAATCCAGCAGCAGTCCGGTTGAATTACAAGGGTAACCGGGTGTCCACGACAAAGTACACCGCAGCTAATTTTGTTCCCAAGTCTCTGTTTGAGCAGTTTAGGAGAGTTGCCAACATATATTTTTTGGTCGTTGCTTGTCTTTCCTTTAGTCCGTTGGCCCCCTTTACAGCACTTAGTGTTGTTGCTCCTCTGGTACTTGTGATTGGAGGTACCATGGCCAAAGAAGCTGTGGAAGATTGGAAACGAAGAGAGCAGGTATGTATGCCTCTCTTACTACCCTGGTTTTCTGTTTGGACGACATTCCAGTTTTAACTTTTTAATCATGTTTTTCCCTTTGGTTCAATTTCAGTGACTGTTTAGTAAATTGATGCGTCACTGCAATTAAAAAAAAATGGTGTCTTCAGGTTCTTAGTAATTATAGGAAACGTGTTAAGAAAGCATGTTATTGAAAAATAGAGACTATCAGAGCAATCACAGTTTGGAATGCACTCTCTTGTTTCAGGACAATGCCCTGTCTGCTTCCTTAGCTAATCTTCTTAGACAACTGACTGAATACAGTGGTTGCGCTCTGAGTTGTTAGGAGATGTGGTTGAGCTTGACATATCAAATTTTGCGTGTACCATCTTCCAGTTCAACATGGCTTTGGAGAATTTGAAAAGATAGAGATTTCATAAATGCTCAAAATTGGGTCCAATAGCCAAGGTCCAACGGTGGCTCATTGCAATTTTGTGCATGTAATTCACCTGGACAACTCTTTCAGCAGTGCCATCTCTCAAGTGAGATGCACTTTCTTGATTTCTAGAACTAATGTATATCCAAGAGCATTCAATGCCCTTCCTTGTGTGATCTTGGCTTTGATTTATTTATGGCTAACGGGGATATGGGTTCACTAGGACCCTGGACTAGTCCATGCTGTTGCCCTCTCCCACACAAACTAGGCAATTACTGAGCCGTTTTCTGGCTCCGTGCATGAGTGCAACGGTTCTGACACCATAGTGGAATTCTGAACTTCGACCTTTTGCTTCAGGCATAAGACAAGGCTGTCTTTGCCATCTATGCTAGGTTCCTGAAAGTGTCAACTTTCGCGTTTCTCTGTACAGATTACTGCCTCTGTAATGATTGCCTCGTAACAAAGCTTCAAAATGCTCACAGGATGTAGAAGCAAACAACAGGAAAGTTGAAGTTTATAGTAGGGGCGGTACATTCCATCGGACCAGATGGAAGAATCTCCGAGTTGGCAATGTTGTCAAGGTGTATAAGGATGAGTACTTCCCTGCTGATCTGCTGTTGCTTTCATCAAGCTATGAAGATGGAATTTGTTATGTTGATACCATGAATCTAGATGGAGAAACTAACTTGAAGTTGAAGCAATCGCTTGATGTAACATCATCACTTTGCGATGAGAGATGTCTCCAAGTATTTACAGCTGTAATCAAATGTGAAGATCCAAATGACAATCTTTATACGTTCGTTGGGAATTTACACTACAACAGTAAAGAATATTCTCTTTCTCCACAACAAATTCTGCTACGAGATTCCAAGCTTAAGAACACTGATTACGTCTATGGGGTGGTCATCTTCACTGGCCATGATGTAAAATTGATGCAGAATGCCTCACATCCTCATTCCAAAAGGAGTAAGATTGAGAAGAGAATGGATAAGATAATCTATATCCTCTTCAGCTCTCTAATTTTGATATCTTTTGTTGGATCTTTCTTTTTTGGAATTGAAACTAGAAGAGATCTTGTAGATCAAAAGTACAGAAGGTGGTATCTTCGCCCAGATGAAACTACTGTGTTCTATGACCCGACAAGAGCATCTCTTTCTGCATTTTTCCATTTTCTGACCTGCCTCATGTTGTATGGTTATCTGATTCCCATATCCCTGTATGTATCTATTGAGATTGTGAAGGTTCTGCAGAGTGTCTTCATTAATCGAGATCATGAAATGTACTACGAGGCAACAGATAAACCAGCGCGAGCACGGACATCTAATTTGAATGAGGAACTTGGTCAGGTCCACACCATATTTTCTGACAAGACAGGGACTTTGACTTGTAACTCCATGGAGTTTGTTAAATGCATAATAGCTGGTACAGCATATGGACAAGGTGAGACAGAAGTGGAGAGGGCACTGACAAGAAGGGATTGGCCTTCTGAAGCCAATGAAATTTCAATTGAGATGATTGATAGTCATGGTAATGCCATTCACTCTAGAAAGCCTATAGGACACTCAATCAAGGGTTTTAACTTCAGAGATGAACGCATCATGAATGGAAAGTGGGTAGAACAGCCTTATCCAGATTTTATACGGAAATTTTTTGAGGTGCTCGCAATCTGTCACACTGTCATTCCAGATGTGAACAGAGATACTGGAGATATATATTATGAAGCTGAGTCGCAAGATGAGGCAGCTTTTGTTATAGCTGCTAGAGAGCTTGGGTTTGAATTCTTTAAAAGGAAACAAACGAGCATATCATTGCATGAATTAGATTATGAGAGAGGTGAGAAGATTGTCAGGTGAGTTCTTCTTTGGGATACTGTTTCATACTACCTTCATTTGCCTGTTCCAGTACTCGTTCATTTTTCTTATGTCTATGATTGGTAGCTTCGAAGATGACTGGTGCATTTTTACTTTCTGTTTTGTCGGACTTTTCAAGTGCTCCCGCATGCATCAGACACGTGCACTTGCATGCACTTAGTTTCTTAGCATGTGAAGCAATATTTGTTCTGTAGTTTTGACTTGCTCTTGCTAATGTTATGTAACTGTGGCTGATGATTAAAAGAGAAAAGTGTTCTGCTTAGACTGATCTTCTACAAAGATGAATATCACGGTAGACACAAAGACCGAGTTTGTGCACGGACTGATCAGTGGTTAATAAATCAAGAGAGACATTCTTTGTATCTGGAAAAAGCTGCAGAAGATCTCTAAAACATTATGAAGTGTTTTAGTCACTAAATCACTCTTCTTTATAGTTCTAGTAAGGAAGCCTTGTTTTCCATTGCATCCAGTCCTCCCCCTAAACAAAATTGTCCTCTATGACAGTCACATGTGCAGAAAAAAATTTGATTCAAGTGCCAGGGTGACGCTTTAGAAACTTCTTTAAGCTGAGAGTAGTGGTCCCTCTATAAATTTTTGGTGAGGTGTGATGTAGTTTTATTTAGTTAACATATTTGTCTTGCTCTTGGATATAATATAACTTGGGGCCGTCATTTTAGACAGTTTAGGTTTCATTTTGCAGAAACTATGAGCTTCTTCATGTTTTGGAGTTCAGTAGTTCTCGCAAAAGAATGTCAGTGATTGTAAGGAGTGAGGGAAATCTGCTGCTTTTGTGCAAGGGTGCAGATAGGTAGGACTTGCTTTTCGGTAAAATCTGACTTGTGAAGCTGGTTTTTTCCCTTTCTGATATAATGATCACTTTTCTATCTTTTTCCTATATCAGTATTATGTTTGAAAGGCTTTCAAAAGATGGGCGCCTTTTTGAGAAGGAAACGAGGGATCACATCGACAAATATTCTCAAGTAGGTCTTCGGATCATGGTCATTGCATACCGAAAGCTTGGAGAAGAAGAATGTGAAATATGGGAAGAGGAGTTCCTAAAGGCGAAAGCTTCTGTTTCTGCTGACAGAGATGCCTTGTTAGACACAGCTGCTGACAAGATTGAGAGGGAATTAATCCTTCTTGGAGCTACAGCTGTTGAAGACAAGCTTCAAGAGGGAGTTAAGATTCATCTTATGTCTCTCTAATCGAGTCGGAAGGGCTTTAATTATCATAACAAAATTTCCTAGACTGCTGCCCTTTGCTATGTGATTTCATGTTGATACATTACTGCCTATTTGTGCCAGGTGCCCAATTGTATTGAAAAACTTGCCCAGGCTCAGATTAGGGTATGGGTGCTGACGGGTGACAAAATGGAAACAGCAGTTAATATTGGGTAAAGGATTGGCTTAATTATAGAATTTGGTTTGCTTTCTGGAAGTTGATAAGTACTAACTTTCTGTTTTCTGCAGGTATGCATGTAAATTATTGAGACAAGGAATGAAAGAAATTGTAATAACTCTTGATTCACCTGATATTGAAGCATTGGAGAAACAAGGAGACAAGGAAGCCCTCGCAAAGGTAGAGGAAATATGATCTTCTTGATGTCATATATATTCTTTCGTCGCTCTTTTTCCTTCTCAAATGTCAATCATTTTAGGCATCTCTGGAGAGTATATCAAACCAACTCAGAGAAGGAAAATCTCAACTTACTTCTGCAAAAGAAGGTGCTGTGGAGATTGGGTTGATAATTGATGGAAAGTCCTTGAACTTTGCTCTTAATAAGAATTTGGAGGACTCATTTCTGGATCTTGCAATCAATTGTGCTTCTGTTATATGTTGTCGGTCCTCACCCAAGCAGAAAGCTCTTGTAAGTGTCCAGTCATGCTGTTATTGCAAGCTTCATGCAGTTTGATTTAACTTTATAAGCATAATCTCTTAGACATATAATAGAGATATGCAGGTCACTAGACTGGTAAAACTGAAACTTGGCAAAACAACGTTATCAATTGGCGATGGTGCAAACGATGTTAGCATGCTTCAAGAGGCTGATATAGGAGTTGGCATTAGTGGTATGGAAGGGATGCAGGTATGCATATCAACTATACAATCCATATGTGAAATTTCCCACCATTGTCACTGCAAATTTGTTCCTGCTATCATGGTGGTTTGCTGAGCATGTACTCCTTGCATTTAGTGAGAGATGTATGACTATTAAATTGTGATCTTCTATTGCTTATCTTTAGGGTTTCTTTGTATGGAAGATGAGTTCATTTTTCTTCCCTACATTTTCGCTCTCCGTACTTTTTGTTGTAGTAGAATTTGGATAACTAAATGGCACTGGCAGACAAAGGCCAATTTATCTACTGATCTATCGGCAGCATTCTGGTCTGTTCATTACGACCATCCAGTATATGGGAGGAAATGATGGAAATTTTGTCAGACCTTGTGAACTGTGAACGTTCATTTCTGTGAGATTTTGGTGGGACCATTACAAACTGTTCTAAAAGCTTAAGCTGTTAGATGAAGACGTGATTTAATATTTAATTACTCTAACACTGCCCGTCACGCTTAGTCTAGTCTTTTTTTTAGTACTAAGCGTGGACATATTTAATTTGGGGAGGCAAATGGGGCCTAGTAAGATTTGAACTTAGGACCTCCAGTTCTGATACCATGTGAGATTTTGGTGGGACCACTACTAACTATTCTAAAAGCTTAAACTGTTATATGAAGGCGTGGTTAATTATTTAATTACTCTAATAATTTCTGAGAGTCCTAAGCTTGTCATTGCCTTTTCCTTTCTCATCTTTCTTCCTGCGCAAATTCTATTGTTGTGCTGTTGTTTAATTACAAACAGGGAGATTATAGACATCTACCTGTTCCTCTGAATACAACTCTATCTTGATACAAGTGCTTGATATGTTGGCTGATTAATCTAAAGCTAGATTAACTTTTGAGATACTTTACATGTAGTGCCTTTCTGTCTTGTTTGCTTTGGAGCATGTAGACTTCATTTCTCTTATGTAATTTATGTTTCCTTTTAGATTATTTCTCATCTGTTCTCTGAGGATTCTATCTTTTGAGTCAGATAGTTTACCAAGTGATTTTGCAGTAGCTAAGTTTTTTCTGATTGCAGGCTGTAATGGCAAGTGATTTTGCAATAGCCCAATTCTGCTTTCTGGAACGTCTCTTATTGGTGCATGGCCATTGGTGTTACAGGAGAATAGCAATGATGGTAAAAACCTTGCTTAAGTTTATTCTTTAAGGTACAAGAGACAATGGAAAAATTATATGCATCAGATTCTGGATCTTTGTTTATCCCATGCGCGCTTTACTTTTGGACATTATATTGTTTCCGTAAGCATATGCTGGTATGTGTAACCAGTATTTTAGTTTAAGATATAGGATATAAGTCTTGTACCACCTGCCTTATATTTTGAGTAAAATGATGTGCTCCATTTATCTGCTTCAAAATGCAATGTCCTGTTGTATATGGGGGCCGGTGGAGTAAAGGGTCAGATTGCTCATGTCTCTGGTTTATATGTAGTTTCACCTATTGAGTATATTCCTTCTTTATATTGCAGATCTGCTACTTCTTCTACAAGAACATTGCATTTGGTTTAACCCTGTTCTGGTTTGAGGCCTATGCTTCATTCTCTGGTCAGCCTGCTTACAATGATTGGTATATGTCATTCTACAATGTATTTTTTACATCACTTCCTGTCATAGCCCTTGGGGTTTTCGATCAGGATGTTTCTGCCCGCCTTTGCCTTGAGGTATGCAAATCTATCTATGAGTGGCGCCATGTAAGTTCAATTGTGAGGAATTGATTATTAGTTGAGTCTGGTTACATACCATTTCCCAAGCTAGGAAGAAATTCTTTAGCAAGGAAAATAACTGGGTGCAAATTTTCGCGTAGATAATTTACCTAGAGATGATGCAAAATGCTTAAGTCCTTGCTTAGGGCATAGGCTGATGTTTTTGTTAAGCAATCATTTCATCTTGCTTTCATGTCCCTACCACTTTTTCAAAAATAGGTGTTCTCATAAAGAACAAGTCTATTCCAAGCTTCATCTCCAGGATTCTTATAAGAATATGCTTTTGTTATTGTACCTAGGACATCCTAAGGTACATAGTACACTTGATTGGGAGATTGGGTGGTTTAGGCCAGTTATCTAACAATGAAATTTGATAAACGTACATCTTGGAACTGAACTGGACCATAACAGTAATAACCACCCTAAACTTATAAAGCTGAGGCACATGGTATCCTTAGTTTTATGGAATGCCACCTGTTCTTTTCTCTCTGTGTGCAATAATGTTTTAAGTAGAATAGGAAAAGGCCGTATCTTTACTAAACTATTGCTTTCTCACCATGCAGAATCCTTTGTTATATCAAGAAGGAACACAGAATATCCTCTTCAGTTGGTCCCGTATACTTGGCTGGATGGCCAACGGATTAGGCAGTTCTATTATAATCTTCTTCTGCACCACCAATGCAATGGTTGACCAGGCGTTCAGGAGAGATGGTAAAGTAGCTGATTTTGAGGTCCTCGGAGTCACCATGTATACTTGTGTTGTATGGGCTGTCAACTGTCAAATGGCTGTATCCATTAACTACTTTACCTGGATCCAGCATTTCTTCATTTGGAGCAGCATTGCCTTCTGGTACATATTCCTGTTGACATATGGTTACCTTTCACCAACAATTTCCACAACCGCGTACATGGTTTTTCTCGAGGCTACTGTTCCAAGTCTTCTCTATTGGCTCTCCCCTCTTCTGGTGGTTGTTTCTACTCTGCTGCCTTACTTCTCATACAGAGCTTTCCAAACACAACTTCAACCAATGCCCCACGACCTCATACAAAGAAAACGACGAGAATGTTCGGAGACTAATACTTCTGGCGAGTTGTCTACCCAGACCAAGGACAAACGGAAGCATCTAAAGGAACTCACAAAGCATAGTAAGTCCTGAAAAGAGTTAAATCCAAATGTACTTGATACAGAATACCTTGTTTGCATAGGCGTGTGGCAAATATGCTGTATGTTAATTCCAAGAAAAGTATAGCAGCTAAGTTAAAGTGGAAAGGAGCTGAAAAAGAGCTTGTTCCTAGTCTAGGTCTGTTTGTAGATTTGCTATATAAGGCCGATACTATCATGTATAGAAAGAACATCTGTATAACCCTCGATCTCAACCAGTGAAGACTCCTGGATGCTACTATTTTTTACGAATCTGGTGTAAGATCACTGGCGGTTGTGAATGTATGTTAAGAACATTCAGTACCCATTTGGGTACCCAGTCTGAGTTTTTAGCTCGATTGATAAGATTGATCCGGTGAGTGTAGGGCCATGATGAACATCGTCGGTGTGAAGTTCACTTCGTGGTGTATCCTAATTCATGGAGGCTGCTGTGTTTTCACTTAAGTTTTCACTCAGTCCTTTCGACAGCTCGTATGCATCCGTAACCGCTCGCTCTTCCTGTCGCCAAGAGCGCGTTACTCCTGTTCTCGCTTCCTCGCACCCCACTTCATGTTCCCATTTCGCATCACACATTTGCCGACCTAAGTTTGCTCGAATTCCGGCTCGCTTACCGGGTATGGATGGAAGACTGCGATGGGGTTAGGACTTAGGAACCAGTTTAACAAATGAAAGGTGGCTGGGCTGTTACTGTTAGTGCTCCACGAACGGGCGACTTTGACTCTTGACCCACCCAACCCCATGATTTTCAAATTCTATCCCACTCTCTCGACATCAACGTAAGACTTAACATCCCGCAAACAGCTCCAAGATCCCGATCTGAGCTTGAAAATCTCCGGAGTTCGGCCTATAGGAACGGCACCAAGGAAAGTCAACGGATGACACCCGCTTTTCGGATTCCCTTTTTTTTTTTTCCGTCACGAACTTTTTTATTATCTTGAACTTGGGGATTCACATTGAATGAAGTCACGTGAGCACCGTAAATGTTGGCCAAAAGAGAAAGAAAGTACAGCCAAAATTGACGATTGGTTCACACCCAGCAACCCGTCTGTCTTTCTTTGTGGCCGAATTTGGTGAAGGGAATCGTCTTTCTCCATTGAAGTGCGCCAACCAATTCCTATGACTTTCCTCCGAGGATAGACAGCTTGGGGATCACATTTGGTGCCATAAGCTTTAGATCTCCGGTTACCAGACAAACCAGCATGAAGATTCCGAAACTGGATAATGCCGCCAAAGCCGGCAAGATGCTCTCGAACGGATGGACCGAACATTGTTTAGGTGCAAATCCCGTACTTACTGCCTGAACAAGGAAGGAAACCGACGTGCAAGAAGTAACTCTAATCGGTTATCGACAACGAGACGGGCACCCAGATTCCGTCGTCGACGAGTGGTTTCCTTCGAAGAAATTACCCCTTAAATTCCTAGCCCCGCTATATCGATGCAAGCAGGCCGAGATGGTCACTAATGGAACCGCACGACCTTACTTGAATTCACTCAATGAAGATCGAATCATGGATGTTACCGTCAAGGCTTGGATCAAAAGGCTAGATTGTCCGCGTAGGTGGGCAATTAGGTAGGCATTTAATTCAAAAGTATTACGTTGTTGTCACAAGGCACCTCACTTAGTTGGTGTCACATTTAATTTTTTTTTTTTGGGTAAACGACAAAAATGATCAATTAACTTTGATCAAATGTTTAATGTGATTCCCGATCTTTAAATTTATTCAATGTGGTCCTCGAACTTTGGTCTAATGTGCAATATCGTCCCTAAAATTTTAATTTGTTCAACGTTATCCTTGAACTTTTGATGCATGTTCAATCTAGTCCATGAATTATATGAGAATATTCAATATTGCCTATAAATTTAAATTAATGAAAAGATAATATTGAACATTTTCATACCGTCCAATAACTAAATTAAACATATATTAAAAGTTCAGGGACGGACTACATTAAATAAATTTAAAGATCATGGAGTATATTATATATCGAGCCAAAGTTCAGAGACCATTTATGTCATTATCTCTATTTTGTTTACCCGTCCCTTCCCTTCTTGATCTAATACGAAAAAGCCTAACTAAAATACTGAATATAGTCAACGCGTTCATGGCTTCAAATCCCCGATTTTCCTGGCTGAATTGCTTGCTCGCCAAACAAAAACGAGGGGGCTTCAATTTCTCGATCGACGTCATGGGCGCGCTCGCTGAAAAGATCGAGTTTTTTTTTTATTTTTTAATTCGTCTTTTCTTGTTTTCCGGGATTTTCCTTCTAGAAAATGAAAAGTCCACGGCTGCTGGCTGGAGGAGTTCTAGAGAGAGAAAGAGCCTACTTGGTTTCCGCATGTTTGGACACCGAGAAAACTTCGTCGGTTCGTGTTGGACTTTTCCTCGGGAAAAAAAAACGAGTTTTCTTTTTTAGTTCCAGAAAGAATACCTCGTTCTTCATCAGCGTTTAGCAGCCGGGAAGTCTCCCTTTTGGAAAGGGAGTCTTCGCGACGCTCGTGCAATGTGGGGAAGCCTCTCTCTTTGTCCTCCTACTTTCTTTCTCGTTTTCTTTCCATGGTGGCTGCCGAATGATGGAGGGAAAAATCACGCGTCTGCCTCCTCTGATAATCCATGAGAATGTCTGAATTTTTTGAATTACATGTGGAGTCTAAGTCTCGAATCGACCCGTTGTAGATAATGTGGGCAATATCACTCCATAAATTGATAAACGGCTTACTGTCGTTTACCGTCGTTTGTAACGTTGACGGCCATGAATATATGGAAAAACAAAAAAATAATGATCTTCGAGAGTTTTTATCTCAAATGATTAAAGAGTAACCTGCCATGGTCCAGTCTTAATATGTATTGAGAATACCTTAGCAGCTTAGCTATAGGCAGTGAGAAAATTTACGAGCAGAAGTCGAGAATATCCCGACACGGGCCGGATTTGCCACGTGGACGCGTAGCGATATAGAACGAATTAATGAGCTTAATTATCACATGATGAACGGTGGAAATTCCATTTTGGACGAGTGCGCGTCCCAATGTACCGCCCTGATGAATTTGGAGCGAGTGAGGCGAGGCACACGTGTCAGGGAAGAATGATGAGACAACTAACCCATGACTCCACTGGACCAAGTACTTAGTACATGTGCGGGGAAATAGCCGGGTTCATATTAGAACTTGATTTCACGCTTACTTCGTATTGCCATTGGCTCTACCAACTACTTCATTTTAACGACCAACCTATGCAAGAGAGCGATCCTTTTTTTTTTTTTTGTCCAAAAAAGGGCGATCCATTTAGTGGTGGGTACGTTTCACACTTCGCATTTAACTTGTAGAGTCAAATTCTCCATTTTTTAAATTAGGAATCGAATTGCTCGATTAACCTGTCGAACGGGTTGGGTCGAAAATGGTCTAGGCTAAGTTGATTCATTTAATCCGTTTTGACCCATTTCCATTTAATACAAATCTAACGACTCTTACATGACCCGACCCATATTGCTAATTCACTTTCATATTTAACCTAATTTATGAAAACTCATACCCAAATTGCAATGGAATGAGTGAGCACATGATCAAGAGAGAACGAAGAGAGAGTCGTAGAGAGGTGAGTTAAGTCTAAGTAAGTCGTAGACCCATTTAACACCCCATATTGTTTAGGTATTTACCATTCTAGACCCATTTATGATTTATTTACCGAATATAACTAAACCTTATAACAATTCATCACATTAAACATGGGTTAAGAAATGGGTTTATGACCCATATTGACATATCTATTGGATGATACCAAAATTGACCCAGGATTCGGGCCTAATTTTAAATAATATAACTATTATTTTAGGAAGACAAATAATATGAACAATTGGTTTAGGTATTGATAGATTTTTTAATATTTCTAGGTTTGCATCTTGTCTTCAACATATCTATTATTTTTTAAACAAGTGAAAAGAAAAGGCTAAAAGCAGTTAAAGGTTCTACTCGAGAACTGGCCTTAGAATCGTCGTTCATGGTATGAAACCGGGAGCCATATTGGCCAAGACCGGTTCTCCAATTTTTATTTTATCCAAAACCTATCCGGTCCCTGTGCAAACTGACCTGAAACCGGTCGGGTAAGGCCGGTCGTATTCAATTTCCAGACCGATCTAGCCCGGTTTACTTACACCCGCATCCGCTTACACCAATTGAAATGAAAAAACAAAAAACAATCTTTACGTTGGTAAATCCAAAATCCCGGAAAAGAAGGGGGGGAGAAATGAGGAGAGGGAACGTGAATTTGGGCCTCCCCCAGCTGGGCAAATCAGAAGACTACTTTAGCATGTCACAACGTGTGAATACACGACATGTACGCTGCAACTTCCACGTAACGTGCGGATCGAGCTCAGATGCCCACAACACAACAGCCACGTCCAACTCTCAAGATAGATGCGTTGAGATTCGTTTGTCCGAAAACTCCCTCCCTCTCTCTCTCCAACGTTCATTCTAGAATGTCGCTCTCTTCTTTTATACGATCTTCATAATTCCGTAAATGCTAAATTGACCGCACGTATCCCTCTCACTCCTCAATAAAGAACACTCCGAAATTAATATCTATCCCTCGGTTATGGATCGATGCGAGCCCAATTGACATGAAATATTCTATCAGGCATGCCGCACCTCAAACGACGGTTCATACCGACATCCACGAGCTCTCGTAAATCATATGTGGCCAAGTCTTTCGTCGGTGATTTGAGAGACGAAGGTGGAGACGAAATGGTGAGTAACCCGAATACGTGGGAATTGCAAAACTTTCTAACCAGAGAAGAAAGCATCAATTATTATTAGCCCGATGTACATATTAACTCGCATGGCCCCCCCAGCTACCTTAAGAACGACAATTCAGAAATCTAAACTGCACACCCTTTACTCAAAAGTTTTAGCATCACTGTTGAAGAGAATCATCAGGAGATTCTCATCTCTAATGGCTACATTCTCTCAAGAGAGTTCATTGCCTTGATTCCGCAATTCTTTATTGGCTTATGCCCCGACATAAGATATCTAAGTCCTGTAAGAATATGATTAACAATTTGTAGGTTGAAACTTATTTTTTTTAAATGACTGCTTAATTGTTTATAAATATAAATGGATGGAAATATTTTTATCATCAATAAAAATGTTTGGACATAATTGATTATAAATTTTTTTTTTTTTGCGAAAACAAAGGGAGTCTAATTCCGTGCAGAAAAAAAAAGTTATTTATTGGAGAGAATTACGGATTATGGTTTATGGATAGATAAGTGAATTTTTTTTTTTTTAAAATTATTGAAGAGAACGGTAGGGACTGGGAATTACCTGGCCCAGCGACAAGAGGTGCACTTACAAGGTACAACTTGGCGTCTGAACACGATTTGACGTCACTAATGACAATTTCCCGTTCACTTGACAATCCGTCCTTCTAGAACCTCACGCGCTCCCCACCCGCGTGTTCCCCATTCCCCCGGCTTTTTTCTCTCTCATATAAATATCTCCCTCACCACCTCCTCCTTCCATACCATCTCTCCATATTCCTCTGCACTCGCCGACGAAACGAAGCAGAAGACGAAGCAACTCGGGGTACGGCGCTTTGGATTCGCAGGCGAGAGATGACGTCGAACGAACCGGAAAGCTGCGAGCAGCTCGCGTTGTGTCCCAGCTTCGACAGCTACTCCGCCAATCGGCTCGCCGACGTCGCTCGCCGGGTCGTTCTCGAGGACGAAGACGAAGACGAAGACGAAGGACGCGGCGACGAGTCGGAGCCCACTTCTTCGGGTAATCATGGGAGCGGTCGATTGGGCGGCGATTATCACGAGTCCGACGACGACGATTTCGAGTTCGTGTCGCTCGTCAGGGAGCACGGCGAGGTCCAGATCAACGGCGGCCAGATCGGTCCGGTCTTCCCCGTGTTCAACCGAGATCTTCTGCACGTGCGCGGTGATAGGAATTCGGATGGCGGAGCGAAGGAGGATCGGGATCGCGATTGCGATCGCGAACGTGCCGTGTCTTCGATAAGGATCCCGTTGAAGGACTTGTTCGTCGAGGATCGCGATCCTCCGTCGTCGTCATCGTCGGAGGCCGACGAGCTGGAAGGGATACCGGAGGGGAGCTACTGCGTGTGGACGCCGAAGTCGCCGGCGGGGTCGCCGTTGTCGCCGAGCCGGTGCAAGAAGAGCAGCTCGACGGGGTCACGCTCGAAGCGGTGGAGCTTCCGCGACCTGCTTCGCCGCAGCCACAGCGACGGGAAGGAATCGTTCGTGTTCTTGACGCCGAGCTGGAGGTCGAGCTCCATGTCGAGAAGCAGCGACGCGAGGTCCGGAGGGGAAGCGAAGGAGAAGGCGGGCCCGCCGCCCGACCAGGCTGTCGTCGCGGTCGCGGAGAGAAGGAGCAAGGCGAAGGAGAAGGCGGCGTCGGCGTCGGCGTCGGCGCACGAGGCGTTCTACGTGAGGAACAGAGCACTGAAGGAAGGCGACAAGCGGAGATCTTACTTGCCGTACAGGCGAGACCTGGTCGGCTTCTTCGCCACCGTGAACGGCTTGGGGAGGACGTTTCCTCCCTTCTGAGCTTCGGCGCGTTTTCGCCTCTCTCTCTTTTTTGATATATTTATTTATTAAATTAAAGGGTTTGGTTTACCAAATGAGGCCTACGCAAAGTGATCTTCTGGGATTTCATGTACATAACATATAGTTTTTGTCTGTTTAGTTTACTGGAAATGTAAAAAGAGTTGGAAAAATATACATATATAATGTATATATTATTTTCCGATTTCTGTGATAATGGCCCGGAACAAAATGCTAATTACAAATATTAAATATAACATGATATAAATACGACGTCGTTAGTTAGATATCGATGCGATAGATATGATTTCATAGATTTTTTTTTTACTTCAATAAGAGGACAAAATCTCAATAGGGGATAGCTAGGCGGAGCGACAGTCAATTCGAGAGGGATGTTAATGAGAGCGAAATTTGTCGGCCTTTAAATACTTGACAAGGTGCGCACCTAATTTGATGGGGATGGTGGGGTTGGTGGGCCCCGCTCCACGCAAGCGAGAGACCGAGCGAGCTTCGGATCGCACGTGCGAAGCAGCGCACGTTTCTCTATATGAAATCGGGTCCGAATGCGCGAAGACGAGTTGGGGGGTTTGGTTGGTCCCACTCACAAATTCTGGTTGCGACTCTCGCATCAGTCGCTCGTCTCTCTCTCCTTGGCACCCGACTCGAGCGGGACAAATTCGTTTTCACGATTCTAGGTGTGGGGCTACTTCGCTCGCAATTTGGCCTAATCCACCCACAATAATCTTAAAATTTTAGATTGGATCTCAATTCTTTTTTGAACTTTTTTTCTGTTTATAAGAAAACGCCATACTTTAAGTTCAATCCAAATATGCTATGAGCTCTTTTTTGCCTAAAAAAAAACGGCTCAAACTTTGGGCTTAGTCTCAAATCAACTCCGAACTTTGAGGTTAGCAAGATGCTCTCATAGTTGATAATATAGCTAGATTAGCTTCTCCGGTGATTTTAACTCTACCCACCTCTAAACACACTAAATAATTAAAAGGAAAGGAAAGAAAAAACCCTAGCAGCATCGCGGATCGGACCTTTTCGTAGTTGCGAGTTCCGAATTTAAAGAAAAAAACAAACAAAAAAACAAAGAAACCCACATCAGCTTTTGGATGATCATTCGTAATTTCACATATCCTTGCCATCATGCATTAGCATTAAATTAGACCTGCGTCGAGCGGAGCGGGTACGAGGATCGCGTTTTGATTGGAGAAATAAACAAAGGTGCGAAGTGGGTTGGGTGGTGGAGATCCTATCATAATCCCCCGTTCTAACTTCTCCGAATTTATGGTCAAATTGATTCCCGGATTCGTCCAACTAACCCAAAACTTCTCTCAGCTTCCCCCAACCAAAAGGATTCCCAATTATTCGAAAGGCGATACGTTCGCCCAGGAGTTTTAATTGCGTGGGCAACTTGAAAAAGGTCCATTGACCCATGTATAATCAAATTCTGATGCTGATGCTGTGATTAGGCGTGCAAACGAACCAGAAATCACCTAGAATCAGACCAGATTGGCTTAGAATGGGTGGTTTCCAAGAGAATGGGTCCGGTTCCTAGTTCTCGGTTCTAATAAATTGGAATCGATGGGTACTGGTCAGTTATCTTGTTTTCAGGTGTAGAATCGTCCACCCGGACTGAATTGATATAAAAGAAAAAATAAAATCCTAATCAGGTTCTCAACTCTCTTGGTCTCTCCATCGCCTCTCGTCTCACCTCACTCTCGCCCACACCTCTGGCTATTCCTTGCTGTCACGACTCGCGGCCTCACCTTCCTCTCTCGCTCTCGATTGCCTTCATTTGTCGTAAGTTGGAAACCCTACTCGTTGCCATTTGCCTCTTTTTGGTTTCTTCACTCATGTTTTATGTCTCTTTCTCTCTCTCTCGTAGTCGCGGACTCAGCACCGCTCGCTCGTCGCGACTTTGATAGCCTTGCTCGCTCATGACACTTGTCGCGGCTCTATGCTAGATGAGTTTGTTTCGTGTACTTGGATTTTGTCTGAAGGCAAGGCAATTAAAGAACGGGGAAGTATTTTTTACAAACAACAGGAAGTCTTTATCAATTGAACAGGAGCAGACTCACTGATCGCGTGAATCTTTCTTCAATTAGGCTCCGTTTGTTTCACGAAATTTTTTTAAAAGGAAAAAGTTTTCCGATCAAGCAAAAATGATACTCACCTAAATGGGGGAAAATGGTTTCCGCTAAGAGAGGGCACAGAGACACGCGCAGTAGTGAGAGAGAAGAGAGAGAGACCGCCATTAATGCTGCTCTCTCTCTACTCTCCTCTCAGCCATTAATGCTGAGAGAGCCTCTCTCCTCTCTCCTCTTACGCTTTCTCTCTCTCTGCGCGTGCCTCATCCCTCTCCCCTGCTCGGCCTCTCCCTCTCCTCTCTCACTGTGAATGACCGAAGAGAACAAACTAGGGTGCCAGGTCGCGGAAGGAGTGCAGATCGGAGATGTCCACGATGAGGCCGCCGCGCTTGTGGTTGATCATCAACACGACACTGCAGCGACTCGAGGCGAAGAAGACCCCCACATCGTTCTCCAAGAAGGGCAGATCTGGCGAGTCGCGGCCTCGTGCGGCGAGCTCGAACTCGCCTCCCTGTGGCCGGCCCGGCGACGGGCGGAGAAAAAGAATAAGAAAATAAGAAAAGAAAAAGAAAAAAATATTTAAAAATCGAAATAAGAAAAAAAATTCGAAATTTTTTCCTCACCAAATCGATGGAAAATATTTTTCGTCTCATTTTCAAGACTCAGTCAAACATAAAAAAATATAGTCATTTTCCAAAATAACTTTTTGAGAAAATATTTTTCAAAAATGCCATATTTTCCATCAAACAAACGAAACTTTTAATATCTGCTCTATTCATTTCATCAAGCAAACGAGCCAAACAGATAATGGAATTGGACGATGGAATCGGACATGATTAGGGGGCGTTCTTTTCTGTTGGTGCTCGGTGGTACAGGTTTGATGGACCATTTGGGAAAACTAGATTGAACTGCACTTCTGTTCCCAGGTGGGTCCATGAAATTAATAAGAATGTTTTAATTTTTCAAAACTAATTCTTAGTATGCAGTTCCCGATTCGAAGGTGAGACCACCAAACCTAAAACCGAACACCCTAATTGTGATGTCTTTGGGGATTGCTTGAAACGTTGACTTATTGGGCTTGTCTTCTCGACGCCCACTTTGCCTTTAGTTTCACCACTTGAAACCCACTTCGGAGGCACTCACCCAAGAGTGATATGTGGGCCTTCTATGAGACCTATTACGAGGGAAATTGTCCAATCAATTCTAAACATAATGTACGAATGTCAATTCAGTCCTAAACATTTTAATTTTGTCAATTTAGTCCCGATCATTTGCGTGGGTATCTAATGTAGTCCTTTCGATCGATATTCACCGAAATTCTCTGACATGGTGGTGTGCTGCGTAGGATAGCTGGCGATGACTGAACCGCTAGATCGGCGATTTTTTATTGAAAATTGGTCGAGATGACTCCACTGGAATTCTGCGCAAAGTTTTAGGACTAAATTTATCAAAATAAAAAAGTTTAAGACTAAATTGCGATCCATATACTGAGTTTTGGATTGATTGGGTAATTTTCTCCTCTTTCGATTTGATTCTCGGATCACACATTGTTTAGTTCATGACGTACTACGTGGGAGATCCATGAGTATTGACGACTTTGATTAACTAAGTTCACAGTGAACTGAGTTTATGCAGTACTTTCGTCGGATTTTACAATCTGTGACTGTGAACCAAGACTTGGATTTCGAAAAGATGGCACGAGTGACGCATTTGGGGGATGGAGTAAGCAAAATGAAACTGGCTTCTTGTGGCAACTCGACCGGAGCGACTATCGAAATCAAACATGACCGGATAATACATCACACGTCCCGTCGGTCGTATGTAAGTAAACGCGTCGCAACTCATCGTAGAATATGATTATAATGAAAAATATGGGAGTGTCCGTCCATGGTCGCCTTAGGGCACCGTGCCCGTCGAATCGTAGGGTTGCCGTAGCTATGCTCAATTTCGTCCTAGTCCAATGCAAATTGTCTTTACATGTAAATACCATCCTTTCTGTTACGCCAGAATTCGTCTCCGTGACAAAAAACTTTTCACCAAAAGTCGTTTTCCGGTTTTTTTATTAAAGGACTGCAATTTAATTAAAGAGGGAGCTTGAAAATGTAAAGACGCAACAAAATTGATGACGAGGTATCTAAGAACTACAACAAATATATTGTTAGGGGCAGTAGAAGTCAAATACCTTAACCTAGGGAGATCATCAAGAGAAAGCCTAAGTCTGAGCCGGTCAATAGAGCCAATTAGACCTATTTTTAGTCCAAAGTTTAAATCATATTAACTGCTCAGCATCACATCAATTCTCTAATGTGAAATTTATTTAACACATCGACGACGCAAATATGGAAACTACTACTAAGCAATACGCTAAAATTTAATCAACGACGCGAATCTGAAAACTATAATTATAATTTAGAAATTGAAAGATAATTGAATAATAACATGTTTGTTAGTTTGTGCGTGAGGCCTCTGAAGAGTACGATGTGGCTTAAAGCCTACAATTGACGATTACCAACGAAGGTTGCAAATGAAGGTTATAAACAGGGATTACAAAATGTGGTTACAAATAGTGATCGAACTTTTACATCAACAGTTTTTTTGACTCCACTATCTTGACGGTTGTTTTATTTCACTACGTTAACGGTTAGTTTTTTTACGGTTGCATCCGAGGTTATCGACTCTACTTTTTGTCAATTCCTTCGAGCTGTTGATTCTTTCTTTCATAAGTGATCAAATTTTTATTGGCTAAATCTATCATATGTCGATAATAATCAAAAGTTGATCATTGTTTGGTGTAAACACATTTCAAGACTTGCTTTGTCCTAAACGCATTCATTTTGTCGAACTCGGTAAAACACCACAAATCATAAATATTTTCACTACAAAACAATCATTCACAAACCGATCTACAATGGTCTACGGCTATGCTCTCGATACTAGACGTGAACTAAGTTGACGAGTAACCCACATTCTCGAAAAGTAACTCTATAAAGGATAAAAGCATAAAAAAAAAAAGAGAGTAAACACACAACATCGGTACCAATTTAGTCTTAAATCTTTAAATTGGATCAAGTTAGTTTTAAATCATTTGTATTTGTACTAATTTAGTCCATTCGGCCAATTGTGGTGGGAAATAATTGACGTGGATGCTGGCTATCCTACATGGCACGACCGACATTGACGTGGATAATTTTAAATATTTTTTTTTTAAAAATTGAAATTGAAATTATTATTTTTCCTTTTTTCCTTTCATTTTGGTTGACGAGGGTCGTCGGCAAACCCTCGCCAGATTTGGGGGAGGGCTGCCTCACCCATTGAGGGCCTCCTCGCCCGTGGCTAGTGAGGTCGCGATAGCCTCACCTAGGCCTAAATGATAAAATAATAAAGAAAAGAAGATAAAAAATTCCAAATAACAAGATGAATCATTAGAATATATTATGTGTCACACGTTTAAAAAGCAGATTCTATGACTTATTCAAATCAAAATCGGTGGCCGATCACCAAATTCATCTTCAGTAATGAGTAAACATCGAGATCTCCATCTATTGCTACGGCTTTGACTTTCGGCGGTGCACGCTTGGGTCATGTATATTATATCATGATAGAAACCTTCTCGAAACGAGAGAGAAGCTTCCAAATCTAGACTTCATCAAAAGAGTAAAACTCCTCGAAACAAAAACAAAGCAAGAGAGAGAAAGTAGGTAACTAAATCAGGCACAAAAAAAAAAAAGGAGGGAAGGAAGAGATTTAGCTCAAACCCTCCCTTCCATGGTGCTTAAAGAACAAAGCTGTGTGTGAAGATGACAGGGAGAGGAAAACCCTAGAGAGGAGAGAGGAAAAGCAGCACTCTCCTTCTTGCTTGAGCTTGAATCGATTGAGAATTTGAGCCGCTAAAGGCGCGTATAATAACTATTTTGTTTCTATATTTGCATTGCAGAAATATAGGTTTGGAATAGAAATTCGTTTGATAACGCAATTTCATTTTTCTAAGTTCAGAACAATTTTTCAGTCTAAAAATTAGTTTGGAATAGATATGAGAAGTAGAAATTTTCTAATTTTTTTTATTTTTGGAACAGAAACAAAAATAAAAATTCTTCCTATTCTAACCTCCTCCGACAGCTCCACCACCCACACTTCCCTCGCTACCGCCACCGCCACTAGTGCCCAAGTCATTACCTCTTTTGACAGCTTCACCACCTACACCACCGAAGCCGCCGCCCCCACCACCAACACCCAAGTCACCACATCCTTCGACAGCTCCACCACCCACGCCTCCTTTGCCATTGCCATTGCCATTACCGTTGCCCAAGTCACCACCTCCTCTGACGCCTCCACCACCCATGCCTCCTTTGCCATCGCCACCACCGTCGCCACCGCCCAAGTGACAACCTCCTCCTACACCTCCACCACCCACGCCTCCTTCGCCACCTCTTCCACCATCGCCCAAGTCATCACCTCCTTCGACACCTTTGCCACCCACGCCACCTCCGACGCCTCCCCCACCCATGCAACCTCCACCACCGCCACCACCATCGCCACCGCCACTACCAACATCACAGCCCAAGTCACCACCTCTTCCGACACCTCCAACACCCACACTTCCTTCGCCAGCGGCATCACCGCACAAGTGGCCACCTCCTCGGACACCACCATCGCCCATGCCTCCTCTGCCACTGCCTTTGCCATTGCCCAAGTCACCACCTCCTCTGACACCTCTCCGGCCACCATCACCAATTAATAGTCCTCCCTTGCCACCACCTCGGTTAATAGGCCTCCTAGTAACTTTTCTTGATTTAAATGCTTTACTATATGTCGAGATAGAAATCTTATGTTGTTGCTAAACGAATTTCTGTTTCAGGAACAAAAATTTTGTATCGTTATTAAACGCGTTTTCACTTCTCAGAAACTCGTTTCGGAATAGAATTTATAACTAGGAATTGATTTTAGAAACAGAATGGTTATTATTCGCGCTCTTAGACTCAACGTCGATGCTCAATATCGTGCGCTGATTGGTCAGTCATTTTGCGTTCAGAACGATGCGCTGTTCATTTAGCAACGCTGATCTGCTCGTGCAAGATCTTTTCCTCCGGAAAGCGCGATATTTCCACGTGGCAACTTATGGCGCGAAAAGGACCCCGACCTTTTTCTTCTTCAGGTCGTCGTCTTCCGGCGAAGAAGCTACGACTCCCCATGAACACACCCCCACTCTCTCTATCTCTCTCTCTCTGTCTCTATATATACACGCACACAAAGCGATACTAGATGAACGCTTCGTTATCACGTCCCGTCGTCCCTCGCTCCTCGCCAAATTCACCGGCGCCCCCATGGCTCCTCTGCAACTCTCCGGTTGCAGAGCTCTCGATCGTCTCTCCTGCGCTCCGCTCTGGGGCGGAGGACCGCGGCGCGGCGGCGGGTTCACCCGTCGAGAGAGGGTCAGGGGTCGCGGAGGAGCTTGCGGAGTCCTCGCGATGTCGAGCGATCCTTCTTCGTTGAGAATGAATCTCAACGAGTACATGGTGACTCTCGAGAAGCCTCTCGGCATCCGATTCGCGCTCTCCGCCGACGGTAAAATCTTCGTCCACGCTCTTAAGCGAGGGGTACGTGAATGTACGGTCCTGTACCGGAACTTGACTATTTGCTCTTGGGTTTACCGGATTCGTCGCGAGGGAATTCAGTTTGTTCAGCTGATGAGATTATATTGCTATTGCTATTGCTTGTCTTGCTTGCGATTATATTATGCCTTTTTCGAGTATGTTGAGTTATAGTTGCTATGGCTCAATTCGAATCGCATTGTGAGCACAACAAGTGCCGCTTTTGAAATATGTTAGTCACGTAGGATTTTATGCAAACGATTGCAGGGTAATGCGGAGAAGTCTAGGATTGTAATGGTGGGCGACACATTGAAAAAGTCGAGCGATCTGTCTGGTGGCAAGCTTGTTGAGATTAGGGACTTTGGTGATACAGAGTAAGAGACTTCATTTCTCGGTGTTTTAGAGTTGCTTTTGGTTCAATGCCTATTACGCAGCCGGTGTGGTCTTCTTCTGAAAGTTAAGCCGGTGAATTTTGGATTGTATGGGGTGGTTTAGGTAACTTTGGAGGTGGGACATCAAGTCTTCTCTTAAGTCTGTGGTAAGAGTGAGTCATTGCTCATGGTCAGTCTGGAGTGGCAACATCGGTGCTGCTTGGTCGTTTCGATCAGCAGTGCATCATGTCTTTCACGGTCATTCTTATGCAGACTTGGTTATATGAGCTGATGACATGAGAAATTAAACCTCCATCCCTAACATAATCTAATTTAAGAAGTTTTGTGGGTGGTGTTATATATAGAGAATAATGTGAGATTTACCTGATACTAAGATACTGGGCTTATAGATTTGCCGAAACTTGTGTAGCATAGCTGGAAGAAATCCTGTTAGACAGCCTGGGGGAATTTTAGCATGTCAGAAGATATGTGTTGTCCATCTCTCTCTCTCTCTTTTGTCTTAACTATACTTCTTTTTGGTTTCCCCTTTCATCAGGATGATGATGAAAGAGAAAATGGGGTCTTTTAGCCTGGTTCTGGAACGACCATTCTCTCCATTTCCTATTCACCAACTGCAGCATTTGAGTGAGCTGGATATACTATACAATAAAGGTCACATTCCTGTTGTTACTTGGAATAAGGCTTTACTGGCATCAAATTTGAGAGCTTCCGAGGGAAGTGGAAATTGTGGATTTGTTTTGTTTTCTTCGAAGTTTTCATCCTTGGATGGATGGAGGTTATTAAGCAATCAAAATGGACAAACCGTTCCCCAAGTTCTGCAGAAAAACAGTCCCACTCCAATCATGAGTCGAGTTGTTTGTATTTTCTCCGAAGTTGATTCTGGAGATGGAGACTGGGCTCATGGAAGCTTCCCACTCGAAGAGTACATTAAGGCACTCGATCGATCTGAAGGCGAGCTCTCTTATAACCATTCCCTTGGTATGCGCTACAGTAAGGTGTGAATTCATCATTTTGTGCCACGTGTATATTGTGATAATTCTGTTGGTCATGCATCTTACTCAATTAATTCATTTTTTATGCTTTTCAATCAAATCTCTGGTTGCCTTTTTATAGATTACAGAGCAAATATATGTTGGATCATGCATACAGACAGATGCTGATGTGGATACTCTCTCAAGCGTTGTGGTGAGTGTCCAGCTGAATGTGGTACCAATTGACTAATTTTACAGTTTGCAAACGATATAATCCCAACAGTCAAGCAAGCTGTGTCAATATATTTAACTTGCTATTTACCTAGAGACCATTCACAACAGGTATGAGCTGTCAATTGTTAAATTGGAGGGTGTTTACGTTTGGTTTGGCACCAAAACTATGTGATGCAATCAATATTTTGGATGAACAAAGTGAAGGCAGATTGAGTTTGTGCACCTTTTTTAATTGTCTGATAATAGTTCTATGCCGACCATCGTCTTCTACTTCTCGGCAATGAAGTTGTAGTCTACTCTTATCATCGTGGGTGGCACCGAGAGGCTGTGCCCCCATCTGTCCTGATCTTCCAGAGTGCAAAAATTTAAGACGAGAATTTTATCAGAAAATGGAATTGCTAGAATTTCTTCTTGTCTTACACAAGGCACAAATGAACTCATTTATAATTTTCTCCCGTCTGCTGGTATAGAAGCAAACAAAAAGCAAGAAAATAAATTAATTCGGACCACCTCATGCATTTTTTTTTGTATTCTTCTCTCCGTTTTGCTCCTATTGGCAGAGGTTAGACATTTACTCTCTATCTCTATGTGTATGCACTGACTTCTATTTACTTAATTTTTGAAATCATCCCGTCTTTTTCTGCCTTCATTCTGTAGCTTTTCACATCACATTACTTGTAACAGCAAGCAAATCTCTATGTCAGGGTGTCACTGCTATATTGAATTTTCAAGGAGGAGTTGAATCACAAAATTGGGGGATCAATCCAGATGCAATTAATGAGTCATGCCAACGACGTGGTGTTCTCATGATAAATTATCCCATAAGGTAACGATAATTTTACATTCCGACTTCTTTGATAGGAGAGCAAAGTCAAATTATGCCGAAGAAGTAAACTTTCTGAGTATGCATCATGGCAATCAGATTTCATAAGTTTGGACTATGTTCTACTGGTAGTAAGATGTGTATTTATACCTATCAAATATGGAGTTGAGCATGGTTGCTGCTATTATTTGCTTCATTCCTCAAAGTTATAAATGTCTACTGACAACAATTTGCTGAACTCAATCATTGCTATATGCTTGGGAGATGCAACTATTGTTTAGTAGTGATTTAATGCCTATGTGCCGCATTACTCTCTATTAATACACATAGTGACATTGCTCGGCTATGTTGGTCATTTTAGGGACTCAGATTCCTTTGATATGAGGAAGAAATTGCCTTTCTGTGTCGGGCTCCTGTTACGTTTGTTGAAGAAGAACCATCGTGTTTACATCACCTGTACTACTGGTCTTGATCGGTCACCTGCATGTGTGATAGCATATCTCCACTGGATTACTGATACTTCCCTCCATGCAGCTTACGATTTTGTAACTGGGCTACACTCTTGCAGTCCTGACAGGTTCTCACCATTAATTCTTCTTTAGGCAATTGGGTTGGAGATTTCCATTCATGGCAGTTTCCTTTCATATATGTATTTATTAAAGAGGATGTATATTGCTTCCTTGACATTTTTTAATTTGACCAGCCTGTTTCCTACATCGAAATTACAGTCTTTCAGGTCGTTGCTCTAAATCTACTAAAAGTGCTAAGTGGACTATTATGCCTGATGAACTTTCTGGATGACGCCTCTTGGTGGCAAATATTTGCATGGTACTGCAGAGGCATCCAATAAAATTGGAACTATGGAAGTTCTTTGCTTTGTGAAGGAAATGCTATAATCAAATTAGTAGTTTGTAGTATTTCACAAACTTCTTATGGAAGGAGTAGAGTTTCAACTTTCTCTCTCTGGCTAGTACCTGATAAACCCATTTGGCCTATAAAAGAAGCTCACTATACTCCATCACCAGATATGCCATGGCAGCCCTTGCTTAATTTGTGCTTTTAGGGGGACCTCAAACTATTTGCCATCTGATGTTTAAAAGCATCGGTGGTAGTAGAACTTTGTGTCAACTTTATTTCTTGGTAAAGTTGTTATCAGATGTTTATTGCAGACCTGCGATTGCTTGGGCAACATGGGATCTTATAGCTATGGTGGAGAGTGGTAGACATGATGGACCAGCAACCCATGCTGTGACATTTGTCTGGAATGGACATGAGGTAATTGATGACCAGAATCCATATCTTCTCAGCAAATAGCATCAACTCTTTACCTGATACATGGAGATGTGTAAAATGCATCGATCTTTTTTACATTATTGTAGGGTGCTATTTCATATTTTTCTCCCCTGGACTACTTGCTATACGTAGACCATACCCAACTCCTAGTAGGCCAAGTAATATGCAATTTTCGGTTGGTGTTTTATGTTCTCTTACTCGGTGAAATTTAGGGAGAGGACGTAAACTTGGTGGGTGATTTTACTGGCAATTGGAAGGAACCAGTAAAGGCGACCCACAAAGGTGGATCTAGATATGAAGCTGAAGTGAGACTTCCACAGGGGAAGTAAGTCCAAACACTTATTTATATGTTGCTAATGACGTTATGAATTCTAAAAGACAATGATTTTCGCACTGATCTTGATGCTTCTAATCAGAGTCCCAAAAATTATTCAGAACAAAGGGTGTTGGTCTGATATATATTGGTGGCATCAGAACTTCCATCCTCTATAAAGCTGATGCTTTCAAAATCTGTTTCATGAGTTGTGGTCAAGAATAACTGTGCCTTTGGAACTTACTTTTTCTGTTCATTCCTAATTATGTTTGAAAATGACTTGAAGTATATTTCCACACTTGCTGGTCTCAGATACTACTACAAGTATATTGTTAATGGGCAATGGCGTCATTCTACAAATTCACCATCTGAGAGAGATGACAGTGGTAATGTTAACAATTTGATCATGGTTGGTGATACAGCCAGTATAAGGCCTTCAGTTCAACAACAAAAGAAGGTACTTGCATTATTTTCTATCATACAATCGGAACCAAATTTACCATCTTGATGGTGATTAAAATGTGAAGTTGTCTTCTGATATCCATGATACATGCTTCATTTTGCAACATGAACTTCATGTTGTTTGACCGGTGACTTTGAAATCTTGAAGACTTGTATTCTCAACATCCTTGCTTGGTTATGGTGTGATGTCATTATATTGATGAGCTGCGGGTTCTGCAGCGTCAATAGTCAGACATACGATTTTTTTCATATGACATCCTATATGACAAAGTAAAAGTAGGTTTTGTTTGGATTTTGATCGTACAAGTTTCGGACGTAAGGGCAGTGTAATTCTGCTGATGGACTGCAGGGTAATTCTCTCTTGAAAAATTTGAGGAAAAAAGAAAAAAAAGAGTTTTTGCACCAATTTACTGTATCTGTTGGTGAGAATAATGGCATAGTTGGATCTATTTATTCCACTATTTGCTCAACATTTTTCAGGATGCCAACATCGTGAAAGTAATCGAGAGGCCGTTGACAGAGAGTGAACGGTTTATGCTGGCAAAGGCAGCTCGTTGTTTTGCTTTCTCTGTCTGCCCTATAAGATTGGCTCCTAAGTGATGCAAGGTATGCAAGATCACGTCAAGAAGGCTTTTCGAGTGATCAGTTAAGTTCCCAAATTGATGTTTCTCACAGCACAAGATCAGATTTCCGCATTCTGTATATGAGAAACCAGCAATATCCCGTTCTGCTTTTCTTAACCATGAAGCGGGAAGAGGAAACCGCCTTTTGTAAGCATTCAGGCCATGAACATCCAAGTTTGGTTTAGTCCATGAGTAGGGTTTGTTATTTCGAGCGACAGAACTCAACTGGCTGAGGCAGAACTTGAAATCGAACCGAATCGAGAGGTACTTCCTGTTGTGTATGAGCTTAAGTGAGCTACGTTTTTCTCCCTCTCCTTTCTCACCTGCCTGATTTGGCTCAACATCCTTGTGCTGTGTAATCTTTAGAGCCATTGGTACCGAACGTTATTTGTATTTTCAGTAACCCTTAGGAAGGGTATCGAGAAATAACACTTTTCAATGTCGAAATGCCAGCAACTTTGTTCCTTCCTTATATGTGAATGGAATGACCAATGCTTTACTCAAGAGCTCCCATAAAAAAGCAGGGGAGCAAGTAAGTTGCAACTTCATTTCGATTTGAGCAATGTTAGATACACTAAAACTGATTCGGGAGCTTAGTATGTGAAGGACTGTGAGTGAATAATCAAATCAGTGGACCACATATTCAGCATCCAATCAGCTTTAACATCTCTCCTTGGGGCTTTCATTTCTCCCGGTGCCCAGGTTCATCATGCCCAATGTCCAGATTCACACTCTCCCAACCTTCAAGAACAGCAGTGGATAAGTCAAAACAAAGAGGAACCAAACCAAATCAGTCGTTATCAAAGAGCGTGACTGCACACCGCATGCTCATACGGCCCATTGAATCATGCCAACAACGTATACCAGACACAGATGCTGCGACGGACATCACACTCCCAGTCTCCCAATGTAGAGAGTGGCAGAGAACCGTGCGTTGGGGATAAGGGCCTTATCCCCATCTCCCATCACCTAGGCCTTATGTGCAACTCATGGATCTCCTCCTACATCCTAACTTTAACGTCATCTTCAAAGGTCG
>BCNH02000009.1:19599664-19617427 GCA_001662345.2 Metrosideros polymorpha var. glaberrima
TTTTACTGGCAATTGGAAGGAACCAGTAAAGGCGATCCACAAAGGTGGATCTAGATATGAAGCTGAAGTGAGACTTCCCCAGGGGAAGTAAGTCCAAACACTTATTTATATGTTGCTAATGACGTTATGAATTCTAAAAGACAATGATTTTCGCACTGATCTTGATGCTTCTAATCGGAGTCCCAAAAATTATTCAGAACAAAGGGTGTTGGTCTGTGTGGCATCAGAACTTCCATCCTCTATAAAGCTGATGCTTTCAAAATCTGTTTCATGAGTTGTAGTCAAGAATTACTGTGCCTCTGGAACTTACTTTTTCTGTTCATTCCTAATTATGTTTGAAAATGACTTGAAGTATATTTCCACACTTGCTGGTCTCAGATACTACTACAAGTATATTGTTAATGGGCACTGGCGTCATTCTACAAATTCACCATCTGAGAGAGATGACAGTGGTAATGTTAACAATGTGATCATGGTTGGTGATACAGCCAGTATAAGGCCTTCAGTTCAACAACAAAAGAAGGTACTTGCATTATTTTCTATCATACAATCGGAACCAAATTTACCATCTTGATGGTGATTAAAATGTGAAGTTGTATTCTGATATCCACGATGCATGCTTCATTATGCAACATGGAACTTCATGTCGTTTGACCGGTGACTTTGAAATCTTGAAGGCTTGTATTCTCAACATCCTTGCTTGGTTATGGTGTGATGTCATTATATTGATGAACTGCAGGTTCTGCAGCGTCAATAGTCAGATATAAGATTTTTTTCACATGACATCCTAAATGACAAAGTAAAAGTAGGTTTTGTTTGGATTTTGAACTTACAAGTTCGGGACGTAAGGGCAGTGTAATTCTACTGATGGACTGCAGGGTAATTCTCTCTTGAAAAATTTGAGGAAAAAAGAAAAAAAGAGTTTTTGCACCAATTCACTATATCTGTTGGTGAGAATAATGGCATAGTTGGATCTATTTATTCCACTATTTGCTCGACATTTTTCAGGATGCCAACATTGTGAAAGTAATCGAGAGGCCGTTGACAGTTAGTGAACGGTTTATGCTGGCAAAGGCAGCTCGTTGTTTTGCTTTCTCCGTCAACCCTATAAGATTGGCTCCTAAGTGATGCAAGGTATACAAGATCACGTCAAGAAGGCTTTTCGAGTGATCTGTTAAGTTCCTAAATTGATGTTTCTCACAGCACAAGATCAGATTTCCGCATTCTGTATATGAGGAACCAGCAATATCCCCTTCTGCTTTTCTTAACCATGAAGTGGGAAGAGGAAATCGCCTTTTGTAAGCATTCAGGCCATGAACATCCAAGTTTGGTTTAGTCCATGAGTAGGGTTTGTTATTTCGAGCGACAGAACTCAACTGGCTGAGGCAGAACTTGAAATCGAACCGCATCGCGAGGTACTTCCTGTTGTGTATGAGCTTAAGCGAGCTGCGTGTCTCTCCCTCCCCTTTCTCACCTGCCTGATTTGGCTCAACACCCTTGTGCTGTGTAATCTTTAGAGCCATTGTTACCGAACGTTATTTGTATTTTCAATAACCCTTAGGAAGGGTATCGAGAAATGACACTTTTCAATGTCGAAATGCCAGCAACTTTGTTCCTTCCTTATATGTCAATGGAATGACCAATGCTTTAGTCAAGAGCTCCCATAAAAAAGCAGGGGAGCAAGTAAGCTGCAACTTCATTTCGATTTGAGCAATGTTAGATACACTAAAACTGATTCGGGAGCTTAGTATGTGAAGGACTGTGAGTGAATAATCAAATCAGTGGACCACATATTCAGCATCCAATCAGCTTTAACATCTCTCCTTGGGGCTTTATGAAAGAGCGTGACTGCTCACGGCATGCTCGTACGGCCCATTGAATCATGCCAACAACGTACACCAGATTCAGATGCTGCGACGGACATCACACTCCCAGTCTCCCAATGTAGAGAGTGGCAGAGAACCGTGCGTTGGGGATAAGGGCCTTAGGTGCAACTCATGGATCTCCTCCTACATCCTAACTTAAACGTCATCTTCAAAGGTCGTTCTCATTCTCAATATCCATCAATGGGAAAATTGTCCAAAAAGTCTTAAATCTATTCCACTTTTATCAATTCAGTTCTAAACTTTTCAATTCTACCAATTGAGTCCATTTGGCTAATTTTGATCAGAATTCGCTGACGTAGACGTCGGTCGTCCTACGTGGCATAGCCAACGCTGATGTGCATAATTTTTAATAATATATTAATAATTTTTAATTTTTTTTTAATTTTTTCATGATTAATCTTAATTTTTAATTTTGTTTCTTTCTTCTTCCTTTTGTCTGTGGTCGGCAACTAGCCACAAGCGATGGCCGCCGTCGCTTGCCACAAGCAAGGTCTAACGAGGGCTCCCCTCGCCTAGGCCAAAGTGGCCTCGCGAGGCGTTGCCTTCCGCCGGGGCCCGCCCTTGCTCAGCCAAGCCTCATTTGTGGCAGGCGACGGTGGCCCTCGCCCTGGCGAGGCTAGCCCACCTGGCCAGGTCGGTGGTTGACCATCGCCTGTGGCTGGTGGTCGGGCGATGGCCGGTCACTAGCAAAAGGAAGAAGAAAGAGAAAAAAAAAGGAAAGAAAAAAAGAAAAAAAATCATAAAGTGGAAAAAAAAAGATCAAAATATAATTAAAAGTTGTCAATGATAGAGAATGTTGGCCTAAATTGACCAGATATACTCAATTGGCAAAGTGTGAAAATGTTTAGGACTCAATTGGCAGAATTGAAAGGTTTACGACTGAATTGGCAAAAGTGCAATAGGTTTAAAACTTTTTGAACAATTTTTCCCCCCATCGACTGTATCACCACTGCTTAGAAGAGAAAGACTCATTACTAGTTGGATCTTGCAGTGGAGGTTGCTGCATCAACATCATCTTTTTAAAAGTCATTTTGGAAAGAACCCAGAACCATCATTTTTTTTTTTGTTAAATTTAACCCTCAGCATCAGATTCACGTGGCTTCAATTGCACTGTGTATATGTGAATGAATCACATGCCCAATGCTGTCTTCCATGCTACAACTAACAACTCCACAGAGAATTACGTCGCGTGCGAATTTCATAGGCCATCGACCTGTTCAGTTGTTGGCAAAAGCGAAGGTGACAAAAGAGAATCTGAGGAACTGAGCTGCAACCCCAGCACGGATCGCGGTAGTGGTCCCGAGTGGTCCAAGTGGATGCGATCGGAAGCAAGAATTTTAACATGTAGGACAAAGTCGCGAGTAGATGAAATTGGCAATGACAACCCAAACACCCTTAGCAAGCAAGTGTGTGTATGGTTGGTGGCTGAGGAGGAGCATTTGTGGTTAGGTGAAAAACAGTAGGACTGGACTGAGGTTCACATGGGTTGTGGCTGCGAACTCATGTCAAACAGTAGGACTGGACTGAGGTTCACATGGAACTCATGTCAAACAGTAGGACTGGACTGAGGTTCACATGGGTTGTGGCTGCGAACTCATGTCAGACAGTAGGACTGGACTGAGATAGTTGTGTATCATGTGCGAATACACATGTGCGAACTCATGTCAATACAGTGGGACTGGACTGGAGATAGTTGTGTATCATGTGCGAACTCATGTCAAACAATAGGACTGGACTGAGACTGAGGTAGTTGTGTATCAACTTCACATGGTTGATATATTAAGAGGACAATGGAAGGAACGAGAGGTGAAAAGGAGAGGTGCGATGCGGGAGACAGGATTACGTGGCGAGCGGTGATTGCATGCATGGTGGGCGTCGGGGGAGACGAAGGAGATGATGGGGTTATTTGAAGCTCTCCTTCTCCGGTCCGTCGCTTTCACTCGTCTTCCTCTTCCTCCTCTTCTTCTTTGACCTTTGTCTCGGGGATTAGTAATTTGTTGCGGTGGTTCACGTGCTATAAATTCACCCCACACGAAGGTCCCTTCCCACAATATCGACGGCTCCGGTTAGCAGCTGGTGCGCCACCTCTTTCTCTCCCGCCCAATCCTCTCTCAAGAGAGTCGTTGCCACCCTACGCCCCACCTCGCCTCCTCCTCCTCCTCTTCCGTCTCTCCTCCGACACTCATCCGTAACGAGCCCGTTTTCGCCGCCCCCGCCCCCCGCCCCCATCATCAACCCCACTCGGGTACCTCTCTCTCTCTCACACACACACGCACACACTCACACTCTCTAGATATGTATCTAACTCTTATTCCGCTTAGCAACCATGCATTCGACAATGCGCTTACAACAGTAACTGATAGAATTCCTAGTACGTGGAAAGCTGGACATAAGTCTTTGCCTTTTGGTACGTGGAAAACTTTACGTAGATTAAGTAAGAAATAAGTGCATTTCTTGTGCTCGATGCTTGAACGTGGGTTAATTCGAATATCGAGTGGCTGCGTCCGACTTGACTAGGCCCTGTCGCATGAACAAGCACATTTCTAGTTTGGATGAGATTAAGAACATGCAGCGGACGACTCCGCATTACGTCCTATTTGCGATATTGGACACGTATATATAACTTTCCTAGTATAACATGTATGGTAATTTCTTCTCTCTCGTTCTATTTTCTCGGTTCCAATCTTCGCTGACTCGGGCCGATAGTGACAAGCGCGTGGCTCAAAATGATTCAAAGAGACATCCAATCAACCGCCACCGTGCAGGCTCCTCACTACCGGGACTTAGAACAGGAAAGAGAGAAACGTATGGCCAAGTCAAAGAAGATAAGGATTTTGCCCCCGAATTTCAGGTCACATGTGTAACCAAACAGAGAAACGAGGAGTAAATGTATAGAAACGGTCCATTGAAAGCCAGTTTCCACGGCACCCCACACGCACGTAATCGCTCAAGTATATTAACCTTCCCTTCATCACCTCAGCTGACCTCAGTTTCATTTGGAGCTTAGGAGACTCAGAAGATAGGCATGAACTCACACATGTTTTAGAGTTCGATCCAACAAGTTGGCATCAATCCGTGTGCGTCTGATCAGTCGTTGTTCAGTATTCGTCTCGAGCGATTCGTGTAGTTTCGTTGTCCGGCGAGAGCTTTTCCGGTTTTCTGGTTCTTGACTTGACTCTTATGCGGGGCGTGATGATCTGCAGAGAGAAGACATGGGCAAGGACTATGACGAGGCCATTGAGGCTCTCAAGAAACTCCTCAGGTCTGTTTTGCTCGACTGTTTCCTTTTTTCTTCCTTGTGCCTCTGTTTTTCTGGTGCTGTCCGAACCCTTCAAGGCTTCGTCTGTTATTTAGCTTGTGAAGCGTGCTATAATAGAGACAGCGTGCTATGTATATACACATGTTAACCGGTAATCGACCGTGATACCGACACAGATTTGGTCAGTTGAATATATGTTGATAGGGTCTGTGGCTAGTATGCTCTTAAGGCATTAGTTAATCTCGCTCAAAGCAGTAAAATGTTATCGAGACGTTTCGAAAATCGAGGAAATATGCATTTCAAGAAAAACCAACCTCATCACTTACCAAGATGTACATGGACATATGTAACAAAGCCTTGTACGAGTGTCCCAAGAGTACTATTTGATGCTCTTTCTGCTTGAATATATATGAACGGATGAGTTATGATTGTACAGTGAGAAGGGGGACCTGGAAACCACAGCAGCCGCGAAAGTGCAGCAAATAACAGCGGAGTTGCAAACCGCTTCCTCCGACACCAAGCCACCCAGCTCCGTCGACAGAATCATAAATGGCTTCATCTTCTTCAAGAAGGAGAAATACGAGTCTGTTCTTCCCTCCCTCTCTCCGTCTCCACGCCTCTACACTATAATCGTCGATTTTTCTGAAGTTTATAAGGAAAAATAGAGTGATGCAAGATACTAAAAGATGTGAACAAGAATCAGTTTTGTAAAACATGTGGCAAAAGCTCATCACTACTTGAGTATGATCGACTAGTTTACTTGTTTGAATTCACAGTTTGATTTCCATGTGCTAGTCTCGATCGATATTAGTTTCTCTTCAGGTGTGATATAAATATAGTCACCTGCAACCATTGCTGCTTTCATTTATTCTTTTCCCTTCTATGTGTTTCAGCAAGAACCCTGATTTATATGACGAACTGGCCAAAGGACAGAGTCCAAAGGTAAATTTACAGAAACTACAGTACTTCACGTGTTCGCACAATCGTATAATGCGCCAGAAAATGAACCATCTCCGACTAAGAATATATAGATGCGTTGCTAGAGTTACGATAATATTTCTCATGAAGATTGTGCGGTGTATCCTTATGTCGCAGTTCATGGTGTTTGCTTGCTCGGACTCGAGAGTGTCCCCATCTCACGTGCTGGATTTCCAACCAGGAGAGGCTTTCATGGTCCGCAACATCGCCAACATGGTCCCTCCATATGATCAGGCATCACTTCTCCCTTTGAAATAAAAGAAACGAAAGTTAAATCATTAATTGTGTTTAGCGATTGCCGATTCATTTCCAAGCAACATAATCATCACGCTGTCTTTGTTAATTCGCGTTTGCTTCAAACAGATCAAGTACTCTGGATCTGGAGCTGCCATTGAGTATGCAGTTTTGAACCTCAAGGTAAAACTCCATTCAAATTTTGCGCTCTCGTGTCAACTTATGTACCGGTTAAGTGTCCTCTAACAGAGAAATCAGAACTGTTGGGTGAGTATTTTCGTCCTCCGAAGTTTGAGATATCAAGAAACAGTGTCACAACCTAGAGTGAGTATATATATAAACTCCGCGGCAATAAGGACAATGTAATCGACTATTGAATTTTCCTTTTCTCATTTTTTGATAATTGCAAGAGGGGAACGCTATCAAAGTTCAAGGTAGAGTGTACCAAGAACGAGAAACTCTGGAGCATATAGCCGACTAATGTGCGCTCTTTTTCCCCTGCTTCCATCTTCATTGCGCAGGTCCAAGAGATCCTGGTCATTGGACACAGTACCTGCGGTGGAATCAAGGGTCTGATGACTTTCCCATACGACGGAACCTACACCACGTAAGCAATTAGCCCTCCCCTTCCCATTGCTATTGCTGCAAAGAGTCAATTGAACCATTCAGGAGGGATACTTATGCTTAGTTCCTGTTTGCATTTTGACAAATGACATCCAGTGATTTCATAGAAGAATGGGTCAAGATCGGTCTGCCCGCCAAAGCCAAAGTGAACTCGCAATACAGCGAGGCTCCCCTCCCCGAACGATGCAGACACTGCGAGAAGGTATTCTGTCACCCCTTTCTCAAAGCTTGCTATTCTTAGGACACGCGCCAGTCCACACGGTAGATCGAGCCTATTGCGCTGGATGAACCTGTTCTTAGCAAAAACAGCTGAACTAGAGTTGTCAAAAGAACCTCCATTTCGATAGAGAAAGCCGAATTTTCGCTTAAGAAAGCTAGTCTATAAGTCGAAAAGGATAATAATAGTAGCTAATTGAAAAAGACACGAGCTATATATATTTCTAGTTAATGATGTTGCTTTCCATACAAGGTGGAGAAAGCGTTCGATTCTCTGATGGAGAACGGCGACTTATGTTACGGTTCTCGTGCATGTTTCATGTTTTGTCTCGGGTTGGATTTTTGCAGGAGGCGGTGAATGTATCACTTGCGAACTTGCTGACTTATCCATTTGTGAGAGATGGGCTGGTGAACAAGACCCTATCACTGAAGGGAGCCTACTATGACTTTATTGAAGGGACATTTGAGCTCTGGATGCTTGACTTTGGCCTCTCTCCACCACTCTTTGTTCACTAAGCTAATATTTCCCCCTGAAAGTGTGTACCCTGTACTATCTTCTTTCCAATAAATAGCGTCCCGATGCGAAGGAGCTGGGCCTACGTGTCCCGATGGCAGCGCTCTTTGCGGGAGGACATGCATGCAGTGTCATCTTTGAATTAGTCAACTGTCTCGATTTATAAAGTTTTCTCGATCTACCTTTGCCAAGGTCGTCTAATGACAGACTCGTTCATCCCGTTGGCAACCCTTCCATTTCGAATGTGGTTGTGTCGACTGTTGAGATGTACACCCGTTCCTCGTTTCTCACATGAAGGAAAGTTGACTATCTATGTCACACCCCGAAACCAACAAAAACGGAAGATGACACAGCCGTCTTTCTACCCAAAGGACGCAACCTCAAACAGACAATAAAAAATGTTTTCTTCAAAAGATCATACCTAAAATCCAACTTCCCAAAAGCCCCCTCCATGTCACTCTCACTCTATTGGCTAAAACTCGAGGAATCTGAAAAGATTTGTAAAGTGAATGATGAGCAACCACTGCCCAGTGAGTAGTATATATCTTCTAAGCAGATCGAGCGCCCACTATACATATATACGTAATCATAGCAAAACTCAATAATCTCAAATCCAATTGATAATATACATATCGTTTCAAATATAACTTGTTTCCTTTCAATAAAAGTATCAATTTCTCAATAATGACAAAATAAAATATCAACGCCCTAATCCATTGATTAATCTCATAAAAACGCATACCAATGGTTTATTTCATTAGCCAATCTTGTAAAAACATGCCAATGGTCTATCCATTAGCCAATCTCATAAAAACACGCCAATGGTCTATCTATTGATAAATCTCATATCACATATCGATGGTCCATTCCATTAATCAATCTATTGCTCAATATCAACAATGGTCACGCATAACGCCTCGTGACTAGGCGACCAAGCTCCCCCCTTGGTGAGGTCTCTACCTATATTGCCGGTAGCTGGCCCACAAGGATATCTTAACTAGTATGCATATCTACAAGCCCCTTAATGGGCTCATAGCGATATTGAGCACCAACACCAACATTCCTCAATTCAGAATCAATCTCATAATCAACCTTATAAACCAAACGTATAATCTTCCGTTCAACAAACGGAATACATTTCACAAAACATTCATCGCATCGTTCTTAAATACAAAATGGTAGTAATTGCCCGATCTAGATTTTATGCAATAATCATGCTTTAATAAATCATGTGATACTCAAACATTTATCACTTCCAAGACATGAGTTTATAAATTCATAGAAGATATAGCACCACTCACTTGGGAATACCTACAACCAAATAATGCGCGGCTTAATGAGTTGACGATCTCGTAATCCTATCAATTAAACGAGAATCGATGTCAAAACCGGGTAAAACTCTATAATAACTACAAATTGGCTAAACAACATCTAAATGCTAACAAAACAACTCATACGCGCTAACAAATTGCACATCTAAAGCGATTATTCATAGCCGTCTGCAACGCGTAACTTGCGTGTCAAACTTTGTCATGTCATAACTTTCTCCACCAAACTCTTTATCAAGCGAACTTATAGTAAAAAAAAAGATCGTTCGATGTACGACAAAACCCATGGCTTGGGCAATCCAAAAACAAGCCAGAAATCGACAAAAAACGATGTGGAAGGCTGCTGGTCGCACTGTTTATTGCGCATGCACAACTTCAAAAATTCGTTTCTTGCAAACCGTAAGTCCAAATCAAGTTCTGTAAAGTCCTATTAATCCACAACATCCTAAACTATCATTCTTCCAAAAAAAATAACTTAACGGCTCCAAAATCTAACTTCGCAGCTCAAATTTCACTTAAATCCGAATTTGAGCCATAATTCCGAAAATTTCTCCGATTAGACAAACGAAGGGTGCGAGCACCTACCGAGCGTTACAAATCGAAGTTGAATCGGCTTGGCGAGACGCCGTGGCGAGAACACCCTTCTTCCTCTTTTTTCTTCTTCTTCTTCTTCTTTTTCTCTCTTTTTGTCCCTTTCTTTCCTTTGTTTCTGCGAGTGAGCTCTCGGGCTCTTGAAGGTGCAGATGAAGCACCGTTCTGCTTTATTGACCAAGTCAACATGTCTTTTTTTTTTCAAACAATATTTTTACAATCTAACTAAGCATCGGCCGTTTGCACTGTTCGAAGATTTTCCCTACATTTGGTATGTAAGTATGATTTTAATTCTAGAGTTTTCTGTGTCCATCTATATAACTTTTGAAGAAGTACTAGAAATTCGATTAGATTGGATTGCAAGCTCACCGAGCTTAGTGTCGTTGAGGTCGAACTCGACTCCAACATGAGCTCGAGCTAGGCTCGGAATAAGGATCTCGACTAGTTATCGAGCCGCACCCCTAGCCGTTGGTGAGTAGCTAGATTGACTCAGGGATGTATTAATTAGATACTTAACACGTACGTCATGAGAATATTTCTTGACAATTTTAAGCGTTCAGCGGAAAATGATGGACTAAGAGCAATACTGTTCCTACCATATGATCCACGTTAGCTCCCCAATCTTGAAAGCACGCCATTTTTCTTGTAGGGGGTGTGTCATTTTTCTTCCATGAATTTGGGGCTTGTGCATTTATAGAATCGGGTGGGATCTGCGGCATAAATTGTGGCAATTATAGTGCATATCGAACTCTGCCAAGTAAGAAGACCAGGACGCATTGCCTCCATCGAAACTAGGTGCTCGTGTTGAATTAAAGTGTGTCACACCCCAAATCTACATGAATAGGAGAACGATACGGCCGCCCTTCCACACGAAGGACGCAGCCTCAAAACACAACCAAAGAACCTGTTATCAAAATATACATCTCCTAACTATATATATGATAAACCAGCAGGTTCGGTTACAACAACAGAGTTTCTATAACCAACAAAAGAATATATACAATCTAGAACTCAACCAACCCACAACTAACAATAACAAAAAGTACAACTTCTTTAAGTCATACCCAAAAATAGAACCAAAAGCCCTCGTCGAGCGCCCTCGTACTAATGGCCACTAACTGAGGAACCTGAAAACATGAAAGATGAGAGGGATGAGCAACCACAGTCCAGTGAGAAGTACATTTCTTCTAAGCAGATCGAGCACCTACTATGAATATAACGAAGCAATACCACAATTTATAATCCATATACATATCGAATCAAATATGATTTATTTGATTTTAGGAGAAGTATGCAATTCCCAATAATAGTAAGATAAAATATCAACGGTCCAGTCCATTGATTAATCTTATAAAAACACACGCCAATGGTCTATCCATTAGCCAATCTCATTGCTCAAATGTCAAATCATGGTCACGCATAACGCCCCATGACAAGGCGACCAAGCTCCCCTCCTTGGCGAGGTCTTTACCTATATCGCTAGTAGCTGGCACACAAGGATATCCTAAACTAGCATGCATATTCACAAGCCCCGCAACGGGCTTACAGCAACATTGAGCATTAACACCATCATCCACAACCCACAAAACCAATCCAGAATAAACATCACCAATCAAACATATAATATTTCCACAACACAGTCCGTATGCCTATATTACCTTTCGAAAAGCATTTCTCAAGTCATATCCGAATTCGTTTCACAATTTAGTTCACAAGGCAATACGTCTCTTCATGATACATTTTCTAAAACCATTTCCAAATACAAAAGGGTAGAAAATGCTCGATCCAACTTTATGCAACAAAAATGCTCTTTTTAGTTCGATACGTATATATATCGAAACATTATTATTTCAAGACATGGATTTCACAAAATCGAAGAAGAAATAGCACCACTCACCTGGGATGCTCAAAATCAAACTAAGCGCAGCTGGACGACTCGACGATCTCGTATTCCTATCAAATAAACGAGAATCGACGTAAAAAATTGAGTAAAACTCTACAACAACTGCAAAGCGACTAGACGACGCTTAGACGCTAATAAAACAACTCAAACGCGCTAAGGAATCGCACACCCAAAGCGATTACTCAAGCCGTCCACAACGCGTAACTTGCACGTCGAACTTTAACACGTCATAACTCCCTCTTCTGAGTCCCGATTAAAACGAGTTTGCAGTCCAAAGAAAGCTCTTTTAATGTACTTCAAAACCCTTAACACGAATCCTCCAGAATCTATCCAAAAATCGACAAAACGGACGCAACATGTTCGGATCGCGTACTGTTCACTGCGCGCGTCACACTTCAAATTTCCGTTTCTTGCAAACCGTAAGTCCAAATCAAGATCCGTAAAATCCCACAGCTCCACAACACCCTTAACTATCATTCTCACAAAAAAAATCAACTTTAAAGCTCCAAAATCGCACTTTACGGCTCAAATCTCATATAATTCTGAATTTCAGCCCTAATTCCAAAAACTACTCGGATAGGATGAACGAGAGGCATGAGCGCTTACCGAACGTTGCAAATCGGAGATGGATCGGCACGGCGAGGTCTCCACGGTTCAAACGCACCCTTTTTCTCTTTCTTCTTCCTTTTCTTCTTTCTTCTCTTCTCTTCTCTTTCTTTCCTCTGTTTTTTCCTTTCTCTGTTCTGTTCCCGTGCGTTTTATTTTTTAAGAGCTCTCGGTAACTACAGTGAACCGAGCGTTCATTGTAGTACTGTAGCAAATGTTGACTTTTGACCTTTTTTTTAGCCCATATGTTACATTCTCCCCTCTTTATAGGAAATTTCGTCCTCGAAATTTAGATTTACCTCAACTTTCGAACAGAAGAGGATATTTGCGTCTCGCCTCTTCCTCAAGTTCCCAAGTGGCCTCTCTCTCAGTGTGGTTCTGCCACTGGATCTTTACGTAAGGAATGGTCCTTCGCCGCAACATCCGATCTTTCCTATCGACGATGCGAATAGGTTGTTCCTCATAAGTCAAGTTCTCATTTAACCTCAATGGAGTAAAATCCAGCACATGATCAGGATTCGAAACATATTTTCTCAACAAAGAGACATGGAACACATTATGTACGTCTGATAGCGCTGGTGGTAAGGCCAGTCTGTAAGCAACTTCACCAATCCTTGCTAAGATCAAGAATGGTCCCACGTATCTCGGACTTAATTTGCCACGTGTACGAAATCTCATAACACCCTTCGTAGGTGAAACTTTCAGGAATACGTGATCCCCCACGTTGAATTCTAATTTGCGTCTTTTAAGGTCTGCATAGCTTTTCTGACGACTTTATGCTGTTTTGAGACGCTCTCGAACTAACCTGACTTTCTCTTCTGACTGTTGTATGAACTCGGGACCAGTTAATCTCTTTTCACCAACATCGTCCCAACAAATAGGACTTTTGCATTTTCGGCCATACAAAGCTTCAAAAGGTGCCATCTTAATACTGGAGTGATAACTGTTGTTATAAGAAAATTCTGCCAAATGTAGATGTTCGTCCCACGAACCGCCAAAGTTGATAGTGCATGATCTCAACATATCTTCTAAGGTCTGAATCGTTCTCTCTGACTGCCCATCTGTCTGAGGATGAAAAGCTGTATTGAAGTTTAGTTTAGTACTTAAAGCTCCTTGTAAACTCTTCCAAAAGTTAGACACAAATCTGGGATCCCTATCAGAAACAATGCTTACTGGAACTCCATGAAGCTTCACTATCTCATTTACATACCGTTTCGCCATGTCTTCTTGTGAAAGGCCAAATCGATATGCCAAAAAGTGCGCAGACTTAGTCAATCGATCCATAATCACCCATATCGCATTCTTACCACTCGGTGTCCTTGGTAGACCAACTATGAAATCCATGCTAATATACTCCCATTTCCATCTAGGTATCTTTAAAGGCTGCAACTGTCCACCTGGTTTTCGATGTTCAATCTTCACTTGTTGGCAAACTAGACATTGGTCGACAAAAGTTACAACATCCTTCTTCATGTTAATCCATCAGAAGTTTTGTCTCAAGTCTCTGTACATTTTAGTGCTTCCCGGATGAATTGAAAATCTAGTGCTATGAGCTTCCTGTAATAACTCCTTTTTCAATTCAGAATCATTCGGAACACATAGTCGACCATGAAACCTTAAGGACCCATCTACATGGATACTGAAATCTGCTTGTCCTCCAGTTTCCACGCCTTCTCTGATTTTCTGCAAATGTGGATCTTCATTCTGTTTGGCCTTGATTCTGTCAATCAACGTTGGTTGTACTCAAAGATTAGCCAATCGTGCACCCAGCTGATACACTAATACCTCCAAGTCCAACTTCCTCATATCCTCAAGAATAGGCTTTTGAGAAGTGAGCAAAGTTGCCATATTCCCAAAGGATTTACGGCTCAAGGCATCCGCTACTACATTAGCCTTACCTGGATGGTAATTGATAGACAAGTCATAGTCCTTCAAAAGTTCTAGCCATCTTCTCTGCCTCATATTCAGTTCTTTCTGAGTAAAGATGTACTTCAAACTCTTGTGATCGGTATAAACTTCACACTTTTCACCATACAAGTAGTGCCGCTATATTTTCAAAGTAAAGACAACCGCTGCTAACTCCAGGTCATGAGTGGGGTAGTTTTTCTCATGTGTCTTCAACTGTCTAGAGGCATAAGCAACAACTTTATCACCTTGCATGAGAACACAACCCAAACTTTCTTTAGACGCATCACAGTAAACTATGAAGCCACCTGTTTCTGAAGGTAAAGTCAATATAAGAGCTGACACTAATCGCCTCTTCTACTCTTGGAAACTGCTCTCACATTAATCTGACCATACAAATTTAACTTCCTTTTGAGTTAGGCGAGTAAGTGGACCGGCAATCTTTGAGAATCCTTCCACAAATCGCCTGTAATAGCCAGCTAACCCAAGGAAACTTCTTATTTTTATAACATTAGTAGGGCGATTCCACTGAACAACTGCTTCAACTTTCTTTGGGTCAACCGAAATGCCATCCTTCGAGATCACTTGACCCAAGAATTCTATATGATCAAGCTAGAAATCACACTTACTGAATTTGGCATACAACTTCTTTCCACGCAAAGTTTGCAGGACAAACCTCAAGTGTTGCTCGTGTTCCTCCAAACTCTTCGAATACACCAAAATATCATCGATGAACACCACAATGAATTTGTCTAAGTACTCCTTGAACACCCTGTTCATCAAGTCCATAAAAGTAGCAGGCGCATTCGTTAATTCAAAAGACATAACAAGGAATTCATAGTGTCCATACCTCGTTCTGAACGCAGTTTTAGGCACATCATCAGTTTTTATCTTCAACTGATGATATCCTGAACGAAGGTCAATCTTGGAAAATACCTGAGCTCCCTGAAGTTGATCAAATAAATCATCAATCCGGGGCAAAGGATATTTGTTCTTAATCGTCACCTTATTAAGCTCTCGGTAGTCTATATAAAGCCTCATACTACCATCCTTCTTTTTCACAAATAGAACTGGAGCTCCCCAAGGCGAAACACTAGGTCTGATAAAACCTTTATCCAAAAGCTCTTGTAACTGCGTTTTCAACTCTTTCAGTTCAGCAGGTGCCATCCGATACGGTGCCTTAGAGATCGATGCTGTACCAGGCATCAATTCAATACAAAACTCAATTTCTCTGTCGGGAGGCAAACCTGGTAAATCTTCAGGAAACACATTTGGAAATTCTCTGACAACAGGAACATTTTCCAATTTCACTACATCCTTACTTGTGTCTATAACAAAAGCCAAATAATCAAAACAACCTTTTCTCAAAAGTTTCCTCGCTTGCAAAGCCGAGATCAACTTTGGAAAAGTGTTTTTACAACTTCCCGAAAAAGAGAACTCGGTTTGATTCGAAAGTCTAAAAATCACTTTCTTCGAAAAGCAATCAACAGTAGCATGATATGTAGACAACCAATCCATTCCTATAATAACATCAAAATCTCGAATATCTAACTCCACTAGATCCACAAACATTTTAACGTTATCAATCTGGAGCGCACATCTCTTGAACACACGATTAGCAACCAAGAAATCACCAATAGGAGTATCAACACGCAAATCGTTTTCAAGAGACTCAGGTAACACATCCAGCTTCTTTGCAAACTCAATAGAAACAAAGGAATGTGTAGCACCAGGGTCAAATAACGCATAAGCACATTGCGAGGCAATAGGAATATTACCTCCAACTACTGCATTAGATGCCGCAGCATCCTTTTCCGTCATAGCGAAAACTTTTCCAGTATTCCTCTGTCTTTGATAGTTTTCTTGAGATCTACCAACTGAAGGAACATTCTTCCTCATGGAGCAATAGCGTGCTAAGTGTCCCGGTTGTCCACATACAAAACATGTTCTATCGTCCGCAGGGACATTCTTCTGAGTAGGGCAATAGCGAGCAATATGTCTCATCTTTCCACATAGGAAACATCCACCAGACTTGCGGTAACAAGGACCGCCATGATATCCCCCACAAGTAGTACAAGGTCCCTGGTTACCTTGATTTCTGAACTTTCCTGGTTGATTGAAATCCTTTCGCTTTCCGCTTCCACTGGAACGACTATCTTGGTACTCGGCAATCTTGAACCTCTTGTACTGAGGTGTACCCTGTATGCCCCTTTTCAACATATCCTTCTCAACCATAATCGCTCGATTTAAAACATCTTTGTACGTTGTCAGTGCAAGCTGTGTAAGTATAGTACAAATATCAGATCGAAGCCCTCGTTGAAAGTGTTGAGCTTTGCGCTTTTCACTGGCCATGAAACCTTCCTCAAATCTACTCAACTGATTAAAACGGTTTGCATACTCCATAACTGTCGAGTTACCTTGAGATATGTTTAAAAAGTCGCTCGTCATGCTAGCTTGGACAAACTCCGAAAAGAATTGAGCATTGAAAGCTTCGGTGAAATTTTTCCACGAAATCGTCGCATCCCTACCTCCAAGGGCAAGTCTAGCCCCTCCCCACCAACATTCAGCTTCGTCTTCTAGATATCTTCTCGCAAATTTGACATTTTCATCATCATGAATATTTTCCGCTTCAAAAATCCCCTCGATGTTTCTAATCCAACGATCGGCCTTAAGAGGATCCAACTTCCCATCGTATTTAGGTGGATCCGCCTTTTTGAATTGCGCGAAGGTGCATGAGTCTGCGATTCCACCTTTATTTAACTCATTCACATGACGATACCAATGGGCCATTGCTCGAGTGAAATCAGCTGGGGGACTAGGCTCTCGGGACTCCTCACTAACTTCCTGCAATTCAGGACTTTGATCATATTGATCTTCCAGTCTCCTCTTTAAAACTGCACCGCGAGAACCTTGAGGCCTATCTCTGGTGTCAGGCGTAGCGACTCCCTTGCCTTTACTATTCTTGCGAAAAGAGGCAAGTGTCTCTGAGTCAGGACGCATAATCACCTGGTTCAAAACGAAACATAATCTTAGTATCTAAACAACTAACGGACTAAGACTATCACACAATCTCACCACATCCCATAAAATCTATATCCAAAAACCATAACCTAAGCTCTGATACCAAAGATGTCACACCCCAAATCTACATGAATAGGGGAACGACACGGCCGCCCTTCCACACGAAGGACGCAGCCTCAAAACACAACCAAAGAACCTGTTATCAAAATATACATCTCCCAACTATATATATGATAAACCAGCAGGTTCGGTTACAACAACAGAGTTTCTATAACCAACAAAAGAATATATACAATCTAGAACTCAACCAACCCACAACTAACAACAACAAAAAGTACAACTTCCTTAAGTCATACCCAAAAATAGAACCAAAAGCCCTCGTCGAGCGCCCTTGTACTAACGGCCACTAACCGAGGAACCTGAAAACATGAAAGATGAGAGGGATGAGCAACCACAACCCAGTGAGAAGTACATTTCTTCTAAGTAGATCGAGCACCTACTATGCATATAACGAAGCAATACCACAATCTATAATCTATATACATATCGAATCAAATATGATTTATTTGATTTTAGGAGAAGTATGCAATTCCCAATAATAGTAAGATAAAATATCAACGGTCCAGTCCATTGATTAATCTTATAAAAACACACGCCAATGGTCTATCCATTAGCCAATCTCATTGCTCAAATGTCAA
>BCNH02000009.1:19617903-19628368 GCA_001662345.2 Metrosideros polymorpha var. glaberrima
CACGCCAATGGTCTATCCATTAGCCAATCTCATTGCTCAAATGTCAAATCATGGTCACGTATAACGCCCCGTAATAAGGCGACCAAGCTCCCCCCCTTGGCGAGGTCTCTACTTATATCACCGGTAGATGGCACACAAGGATATCCTAAACTAGTATGCATACTCACAAACCCCGCAACGGGCTCACAGCGACATTGAGCATCAACACCATCATCCACAATCCACAAAACCAATCCAGAATAAACATCACCAATCAAACATATAATATTTTCATAACACAGCCTGTATGCCTATATTACCCTTCGGAAAGCATTTCTCAAGTCATATCCGAATTCGTTTCACAATTTAGTTCATAAGGCAATACGTCTCTTCATGATACATTTTCTAAAACCATTTCCAAATACAAAAGGGTAGAAAATGCTCGATCCGACTTTATGCAACAAAAATGCTCTTTTTAGTTTGATACGTATATATATCGAAACATTATTATTTCAAGACATGGATCTCACAAAATCGAAGAAGAAATAGCACCACTCACCTGGGATGCTCAAAATCAAACTACGCGCAGCTAGACGACTCGACGATCTCGTATTCCTATCAAATAAACGAGAATTGACGTCAAAAATTGAGTAAAACTGTACAACAACTACAAAGCGACTAGACGACACCTAGACGCTAATAAAACAACTCAAATGCGCTAAGGAATCGCACACCCAAAGCGATTACTCAAGCCGTCCACAACGCGTAACTTGCGCGTCGAACTTTAACACGTCATAACTCCCTCCTCTGAGTCTCGATTAAAACGAGTTTGCAGTCCAAAGAAAGCTCTTTTAATGTACTTCAAAACCCTTAACATAAATCCTCCAGAATCTATCCAAAAATCGACAAAAACGGACGCAACATGTTCGGATTGCGTATTGTTCACTGCGCGCGTCACACTTCAAATTTCCGTTTCTTGCAAACTGTAAGTCCAAATCAAGATCCATAAAATCCCACAGCTCCACAACACCCTTAACTATCATTCTCACAAAAAAAAAATCAACTTAAAAGCTCCAAAATCGCACTTTATGGCTCAAATCTCATATAATTCTGAATTTCAGCCCTAATTCCAAAAACTACTCGGATAGGATGAACGAGAGGCATGAGCGCTTACCGAACGTTGCAAATCGGAGATGGATCGGCACGGCGAGGTCTCCACGGTTCAAACGCACCATTTTTCTCTTTCTTCTTCCTTTTCTTCTTTCTTCTCTTCTCTTCTCTTTCTTTCCTCTGTTTTTTCCTTTCTCTGTTCTGTTCCCGTGCGTTTTATTTTTTAAGAGCTCTCGGTAACTATAGTGAACTGAGTGTTCACTGTAGCATTGTAGCAAATGTTGACTTTTGACCTTTTTTTTTTTTTCAGCCCATATATTACAAAGTGAGTTTCACGTGGATACACAATTTGCCTGATTTTTCTTAGCCTAGCTAGGTGTATTTAGCCGGACACATGTGCTTGATGCACCAAAGTGTGCACTCTAACAAAGAAGTTCAATCAACTATAGTGTGGTGTTTGTATATGTTGAATTTTGCATGTCCAACGCTATTTCATCCTATCAGTCTTCATCATCCTATTGGTTGATCACCCGCTCATCCCTTTTTTTCTGTGATTGCTCGTTCAAATTTCTGTTTCTTTTGAGAATTTGATGGTTTAACGAACTCGGCTACTTAGTTTGATTCATATGGCAATTTTGCCTTTTCTTTCTTTTGTTTGTCAGATGAAAGATGTCGCCACGATACTGCATTGGAAGATTTAGGGAGTTACTAGAGACGCGCTTAGAAGTCACTTGTTCCCTGCAGAGAGGAGGTTCTGTCTGTGTTTTTTCATGAAATAATATGAACTGGTCTATGTAGATAAGCCTCCTTTACAAGAGTTGGTGGTTCAGAATCTGAATCGTTGTCGGAGCCCAAGTTCATTAACTGTTTCTTTTACTCTTGGTGCATTTAGAGTCCCTCATCTGAAGTCGACATAGCAAATGAATTGGCAGAATATTTGATCAACTAAATGATTCCTATCTTTGGTTGAAATGCACAAATAATAAAATAATAAGGGGACTGGATAATAAAGTCGGTTTTCAGAAGTTATTCATTAAACTTGAGGCCAAACAGATTCAGAACTTCTCTGTGCAAGAAGAATACAGAAGTAGAGCGTGCTTTTGTGAAGGCACAAACAGATGCCTCGATGAATCGCCAGTCGGTTGCCATGTCTAATTATAGCACATGAAAAATCCAAGGGTCTCCCTCTTCAATTAAGCCAGTTTTGCTGCATTAGAGGGATTGGTGTCTCTATCTTACTCATTCATCAACCGGAGGTGCTTTGTTGCTGTTGAGTGACATCTCAGGGATGCATCTTCTGGTCTAATTGACATTCTAGACTCTCTTTATTTTTACTTGAGACCCCGTGAAAGGATACTGTCCTTCCTGAGGACTGATACAGGATTCCTATAACTGCTTATTTAATAAAACTGGCGTAAAGACTATCACCAGATGATAAAGAAACCAAGATTAGAAAAAAATTTGCACTTACACATGATGATTTCAGTCTCCCGATGCAAGCTTCAACATTTTGCCAGGAGAGCAAGCATCTATTATGGTTATTGCTCCAGCTCTATGCTCCAAATTCAACAGATAGACTAGTAAGAAAATAACCTTGGATGATGCTAATAGGAAGGAAGAGAATGTCCATCCAGAAACTGCATCCTGCTAAGGTTCATCTCTAAATCGGATTCAAAATCCCAGAAAGAGGTGGTGGAATACTCTTCTTTGCTCGTCAACTCCAGCAGGTGCAATGTCTCTTGAGATTCCAGACTCTTGTTGTCCACATTCATTTCCGAAGACCCGCTGTTGTCAGCACAAGATGAAATAGAATTCTGATGTGTTGAACTCTCAGAAATATGCAAGATCCTAGATTTTGTCCTCCCGACTTGACAAATTTGCCTTTTGATGCCCAGCTTTTTGCTCAAACAAGTGTTCCAGTAGTTCTTCACTTGATTATCCATTTGACTGGGCACCCGTTTCGCAATCAAAGACCACCTAGTGGGGGAAAATTGGTTTCCTCAAGTTAAAGTTGAGTCCCAGTTTGCTGCTACACATTTGCATTGATTTTGACAATGATACGTATCAAAATTGTGCATAACTCAAACTGTGCTATGGATGGAAAAATTTGCCTAGAGAAAAGAGTTGGAAGAGAATGGGATTAACCTCCCTATTTTCCATGTTGGAATTTCCTAGTCCTACGAGAGAAATGTTCCTTGTGTCCATAAAAGGTTCTGCTTTATGAGGTGCACCATATCAGAGGGACCAGACAACAATGAGTCCAACCAAGAGTTTTGCTGAATAACAGATCTCTAGTGAAACAAAGAATGATCATGACGAGAATCTTCTCTCTAAACAGCATCATTTACAATTCAAGTTTGCCTGAGGTTCTCGTAGCTGAATAATTGACTGAATAGGAATACCTAAAGAGAGAAGGAAACAAGTAACCTGTTGCCCAGCAAATTATGGAGTCTAATAATGAGGTCTTCTTCTTCCTTCGTAAAGCGGTCTCGCTTGACGTTCGGGCTAAGGTAATTCATCCACCTCAACCTGCAACTCTTGCCACATCTTCTCAAGCCTACACATCACAAAACCATTGGGGTTTGCCCATGAGTTCATCTTTAAAAGACACAGCCAAACAAGTAAGAACAATATAAAGAAAGAGGAAGGACTTTATCTCTATAACCTGTCCTCTTAGCTATGGAATTCCACTTTCCTTTCCCATGTTCCGTTACATAGTCCCTGAGGATCTTGTCCTCTTCCACAGTCCACAAGCCTTTCTTGAGTTGACTCCCTCCTAATCCTCCTTCTGTCTTTGGCATCTCTTCTTCTCCTTTTCTTCTTTTTGTGATCGCCTAACAAGTATGCTTCAGTATGTTACACCCTTTTATAAGCTGAAAAGGGTATCTCTCTGTTGTCCGTTGCAGTAAGAAAAAAAAAATTTAAAAGTGAAAAAACAGAGGAAAGAAAGCGTGGCTAACATGATGATAATGAAAAAACTTGTATACAATTTTGACTTCTGTTTTTGTTTGCCCCTGCTTTGAATGTATTTTTGACTTCTCAGAGCTGAGAGAGTGGGAAATTAAATAACAGAATGGATGTTGTCTGGGTATATATATATAGCTTTGGCACGCATCTCAGAGCTGAAATGTGTGTCATTAAAGCCTCTCTTATTACATAAATTTTTGCTGAAAATCGCGGGTCAATTGATAATTTGCTTCCTCTTTCCTTTTAGATGGCCTTTTTGTGCTTTGATTTCTCAAGATAAACTGCAGGCTTTCATCCATAGCTTTGGATTCATTTCACTGCAGAGCTGGAATTCCCCAAATATTACGTGGCTTGGCGCAAGATGGGAAAAGTTCCAAGGGACAGACAAGACACGGGTAAATTTTTGAAATTGAAAAAGGCCATTGATTCATGCTTATAAATGATCCTGGACGGTCGAAGTAGGATGGAGGGGTCATAAAATCCAAGGAACAGGAGACACATTGTCCATGGAAAGTCAGACCAGCAGAGGGAGGACCATTTATCTGTTTTTCATCATCATTATTGTCTGGTAAAACTATTTATTGTGCACGACTCGGGACCACATTTAGCTATCAATCTCTTGGTCCTTCGTGTGGGGCTCGATAAGGTTCCATGTCATCTTTCTTGGAAGGTCATTTCCATTGGTAAAAAACCACAACTTGTAAGGAAATCTTTTTTTTTGACCTCTCGACCTCACCAGGGCGACAAGTCGCGATTAGCAGTCGGAAATTAATGATATGCTCTTCTCTAACGTGGTTCTCAAGCTTGCGAAATCCTGAGTAATCAGAGAAAATGGTAATATACTGGACAACGAGGACAATTATTAGACTTCAATCAAAAGATTCTGGTGAGATTAGTGACCTAACAGGTTTCATAAGTTTCACTCAACGTAACGATACAAAAGCCGTGTGAAATTGCTTCACTCCTGCATTGAGGTGCTGCGTGGATTTGGACGATGCACTTCAAGGAATCAAAAGATGCATAGCCGAATCTATGGGAAAATGATTGTAGATTCTTGAAAAACCAGAGATGGTAATTCAGGTGAACATCTTTTTGAGCAAAGTTTACTGGCAATATAACCCACCGCTTCAGCGATCGAGATTTTAATGTGATGTACTTGGCCTCACATGTGATTCCCACTTCACCTTCTTTATTTGCCAACGCTTAGGTGGAGCCCCCAAAAGATGGCACAATTTCTACTGTCGATCGCGCATTGCAATTTGCAGGCATTGCCTATGCTTAACTATTCAATACCAACTTTCCAGGCGGTGATCATTTTTTCATTTGCTGCACTAAAGATGGATGAAAAGAACAAAGAGAAATAGCCACATGAAGTTTTTGACAACAATCACTGCTTGCGTGCTCGGAAAAATGCACTAAGTTTCACCAAACTTAATAAGGGTTGGGATACTAGGAATGCCATAACTTTTGTACGATGCTTACTTGAGTGCCACTGGCGATTTGCTTCGCCAAAATTCCGACGTGGACGCTAAAAGGAATATTTTATTATTTTTAATTTTTAATTTTACTTTTTTATTTTTTCCTTTTCTTTTCTGTGCTGGCGAGGGTCACTGGCGACCCTCGCCGGCTGCAAAGGCCTGGCCCATACGGCCGACGAGGGCCTTCGCGGCCCCGCCTACCCTCGCTTGCGGATGGCAATGCTACGAAGGCCCTTGGGCGAGGCCATCGCGGCCTCGTCGGCCGTGGGCGAACAAGGCCGACAAGGGTTGCCAGTGACCCTCGTCAACACGGAAAAGAAAAGGACAAAAAAATGAAAATAAAAAGTAAAATAATTTTTTTAAAAAAATAATTAATAATAATAAAATAGTCCTTCCAGGATTTTCCAACGCCCATGTCGAATTTTCGGAGAGGCAAATCGCCGATGACACTTAAGTGAGCCAAAAAAAAATTATAGCACGGACAAAAGTTATGACATTCCTGATATACCAATCCCAAACTTAATATATATGCTTTCTTGTCCGGGCGCTCATAATTTAGGTTGCTCATTTGAAAAGCGACAATTCATTGCACTGTAAATAAGGGGCACTGATCTTAACTTTCCAGCATAAAAGCTTCCTACTTATCTTTGAATAACTTGTGACAATTCGCTCTGACTGTGCCCATGCTGTCCATTAGGCATTACCAATGGTGGAACAGAAATCATCCACTTGCAAAAACAAGATCTGAAATCAGAATAAATGCGTGTCTCTGACCAGGCTCACTTGGTTTGTTGTCGACTTCTGCATCCTTTCCAGTTTAGCATTTCCCATTACACTGGTAATGGCGATTGTTGAGTGGGCTGCGCTTCTTATCTAACACAGATATGTGATATATGAGGAAGAAACTTAGCACCAGCTGTATAAAATGTCATAATCGCATTTTGGTATTATGCTAGATTTTACAATTTAGGTGGGCATTCAGCACAAACAAGGACTATGTACAACAAGACTTAACCAGAGAAAAGGGCAGATGCACAAAAATAATGGTATTTCCCCTTTAAATGTAATGCCCAAAACTGCAATCTCGAACCATTTGGCCTATCATGACTCGTCTAGTTTTGGTTCAAGTAGAACGGGTATCTTTTCTTTGTGATCACCACGCAAAACTTCCACAGTCACCTGCATAAGAACATCCAAGATTCGATAAATATGACAGCCTGCTAAAAGTTAAACGTAGTTTTAATTGATACAGCCATAGCTCTGATTTCTGATTCATATCACATAATATAGCTATCATTTATTTAGCGTGCACCGCCAATAACAAAATCGAGCAGCTCATATAGCACATACCGTATCACCCACGTTACACTGATCAAGAATTCTGTACAAATCACTGCCATTAGTGACTTTTTTTCCATTGACTGATGTTATGATGTCGCCCAAAATAAGCCTACCATAGGAATCACGTTTGGTTGGTAGTAGGCCCTGCCAGATTAAAACCGATTAATCATAATCTGCAATGAAGAAGAGCCTACGGATCAACGGAACTAAACTTGTGAAGAGACATAGTACAATATGATGCCAGAAGACAATCAAGCATACCGCTTTGCCAGCTGGTCCATTAGCAGGGGCATCTAGCACAAGCACTCCACTTACTCCTAACTGCTCCACAGATTGATCAGGTGCAAACTTAATACCCAGAATTGGTCTAGTCACTTTGCCAAACTTCACAAGCTGATCGACAATTCCACCTACCTGGATCAATAAAATTGTAAAGATGACTTACTCATAAAGCAGATGAGAATTGAATTATGCCAGTATTAACTTCAACCACAGAATGCATACTGCAAAAGCCTCTAAGGATATAGAAGGAAAATCCAAGTAATACTCACAGTATCAACAGGAATTGAAAATCCAACACCTGAGGAAGCACCAGATGGAGAGTATATTGCTGTGTTAATTCCAATCAGACTTCCTGAACTGTCTAGTAGTGGCCCCCCACTATTACCAGGATTGATTGCAGCATCTGTCTGTATGACATCCTGTATTGGGCGCCCAGTGGCAGCAGAACTGATTTCTCTGCGAAGGCCACTGCGAGAAGAAGGGGATAAAATGAAAGGGACATTCAACTTAAATTTAGAAAATTCTCAACTTGTAACTTGTAAGTCAATCAGATGCATGCTTGGCCCAAAAAAAAATAAAAAATCAGAAGCATGCATTTCTCTTTCACGTTCTCTGCCTGGTTTCTTCTTTAGTTCCAGACTTAGTCCATGTACAGATAAACTGGAAACAGCGGATTCCACAAACATGTCCTCCAATTTAGGAGAAAATTTCCTTGTCAGCTTAAAAGAACTTTATATCACTATTGGTAGCTAGACTCAATTGTAATTGGCAAAAATATAACATCAAAACTGCCAATAACCCACTCAGGCTATAGGGAAGGTCAATGATTAAAAGCTCCTTGATTATTTTCTTCCCCAAGGATCAATTAATTTTTTAGTCTTTTTACCCCTCCAATAATGAGTTCTCAAAACTGATTACCACTCTCCTTTTTCATTTCAGTACCACTAAATCAGATTAAGCGTGCAGAGTTTCCTAACTATGAAAAATTTTGTGTATGTAAATGCAAGATATCTCCAAAAAATACAAAAGAAAATAAAAGGCAGCATGAACAAACTGAAGATGCTCGTATTTAATATTGTGAAGCTCCTTCTCACAACGTCATACCTTATAACACCAGTGGTGAGAGTATGGTCGAGTCCAAACTGCAAGAAAACAAACATCATCAAATGATTATATCCACAAAACAAAGATCAGATATGAACCAAATTGAATTCCATGTAATCTCTTAAATAGCAGAGCCAAGACCTAAACTTTGCCACACCTGCCCACCACGTTCATGCCAAGCAATAGCTATATTACATGACTCGCTCAGCCTCCAAAATGACAAAAGCAAGAAAAAACTAGATGCATATAGTGAAGACATTCAAAAGTGACCGAACTATATTCTTCACATAAAAAATTTAGGAATTATCGAATTGAGGTAATACAAAGGTCAGGTCTCCAATATAAGCATCTGAAATTTGCCGTAATGGTAGTCTGAAGAAATAATGCACATTATTCAGATAAGTATCACGCATACATGGATTGTAAAATAGTTAAAGGAGATAAAAGTTCATGAAATACACATTTTTCCACCAGGATAGGAAAACGAAAATCATTATTCAAAGGACTTTATAGGTAGGACTTTGAGCAAAAATCACGAACAGGAACAACGAAAACATTGTTCGAATGGTAAAGCGAATGTCCATGCTTACAGGGTTGCCAATTGCATAGACTTTCTGACCGACAAGCAAGTCTGCAGAGATACCAATTGGGATTGGTCTAAGCTTGTCATTTGGTGCATCAACGCGCAACACCGCAACATCCTTGTCTTGGTCAAACCCAACAACTTTTGCATCGTACGTGGACTGGTCCGCAAGTGTGACCCTGTGGGCAACTATAGCCATATTACACGAAGAAGACAACGGAAGCTTTTGGATTGATCCATTGACATCAGGAAATGGATCCAGCAACCCAGCCTCTGGAGTTCTAGTCGACAGACATTCCAAATGAAGAAGCATGACAGGAGCGTTCTATTCTAAAGGCGAAGGAATTCATGGCATACCAATGAAATGGTAATGTAACCATAACCACCTTTCAATCAAAACCAGAACATCTCACCAGGAAGCAGACCGTGGAAATCTGGGCGTCGAAAATTGCAATTAACTACGATTGTGCATGAAAGCAGGTTTCAACAGAGACAACTCGTCAAATAAACAGAACAACATCAACAAGCAGCTTCCATGGGCTATCTCAACTGGTAAAATTGATCAATCGTCTCAAGTCAGCACACCATATCCAGTTAACTTAACCTAGAGGAGAGGCAAACGCGACTCTGTTCGGCATGGAGTAGGGTGCTAATAAAACTGGCGGCAGCATTCAAAGATGAGGAAGCAAAGCCAGAGAAGGAGGCGACTAACTTGAGATCAGAAGCGCCGCGAATCACGTGATAATTGGTCACAATGTGACCCTCCTTGTCCCACACGAACCCGGACCCCGACCCTTGCGGCACTTCCAACACGTCCAAGGTGAAGGCGTCCTGCCTAAACCACAAAACATCCCACCAAACCATGCGCCAATCAAAAGGTAGTGCTAAAAAGGAATTCTTTATTAAAAAAAAAAAAAGCAAGCAGGAACGGTGGCAACTAGCAGTGTGCAGGATCTCTCAAGACAGATAACTCGATCGAGGGTAAGGGTCCCATACTTGACGGCGAGATTGGTGATGTAGACAACGGAGGGAGTGTTCTCCTGGAAGAGGCGGACGGTGGCGAGCTCGTCGGTCTGGAGCTTCCTCGGGGGGGTGACGACGAAGGCGGAGGCGGGGTCGACGTCGGCGACGAAGAGGGAGACGGAGAGGGCGATCGAGGTGCAGACGAGGAGGACGGAGTCGAGAGCCGAAGCGAGGGGGCGGTTCTTGGCCGCGAGGAGGAGGAGGAAGGGGGCGGTCGTCCTGCCGTAGTCGGAGCTCCGCGGTCGTGGAGTGGGGCGGAGGAAGGAGACGACGACGCGGGCCCTGTGGAGGGAGAGGAGGGCGGATTTGGAGGGCCTGGCGAGGTGGGAGCGAGAGACGGAGGAGAGTGAGGTGCAGAGCAGGGAATGGGAAGCAGCTGCCGCTGCCATTTTTCGGGTTTACAACTTCGTCGGGGACACCTGCCGGGAGAGGATTTGACTCTCTCGGGTTCAACTGCTTCTTATTCTTCTTTTTTTTTTTTAATTTTTTAATTTGTGATGGAGCTTCGTCCAGAATATCCCCTCAAATACAAAAAGGCAAAAAGAGAGAGAGAAAAGAAAAACTTTTAACTTGCTCAGTCCACCAATAATCGACCCAT
>BCNH02000009.1:19628604-19693299 GCA_001662345.2 Metrosideros polymorpha var. glaberrima
AAAAATATAAATTATTGTGTCCACCTTTTGAAAAAATTGTGACTCATAATACGTCAATACTTTGACAGTGACCTAAAAATTGTTAAGCTAACAAGCCTGGATCGCTCCCCCTTTAAATCACGTCTCAGCCACAAGAATGTGGCCCTTGAATTAATAGTTCCCCTACGCTCTATTTTCTCTTTTTGGTTATCCACTAGACTACAAAGATATATCTGATCAAATGCGTGCGAATATGACAGCATCAGATGAAAAGATGGTTTACCCAGAGTCACGAAACGTCTGGAACATTTTGCCATTAGCAGCATCGAGAGAATCCCTCCATCTAAATTAACCGAATAGCGAAGGAAGAGGTGGCTCGATTAGGAAAGAGAGAAACGAAAAGGATAAACTACAAAATCTTCTCAAAGGGTCTCAGTTCCTTTGGTAGGCCGGCGAAATTTCCGGCGTTGACATCGGACTGCAGCATCGGTCTTTTCCCAGTCTTCCACGCCATGCCCTCTGCTAGGTGCTCCTTGTTTGGCGTCAGCATCACGAAATTTGGATCAGCTCTCTGGTAGCTGCAAAGTTTGGGAATCGAAAACAATGAGCGGGGTCGGGTTTCGTCATTGATACCTAAACATACAATGTTACGCTCATTTGATGAGACGTACTCCAAGGGAAGCTGCAGGCATCCTACGAACCCTCATGCAGGGTTGTGGAAATTTTGAAAAAACACAAAGTCTCGTACAAAGGCAACAAACATGTCCATGAGAATAACTCATACCTGGCTTCTCTTAGATGCTCGACACGGATGCCAAACCCACAGGAGTTTGATCCAGTCAAACGATCTCGAGTGGCTGTAGGATGATGAGAAGATTCAGTCAAAACAATAGAACGGCGAATAATGTAATGATCCAGAAATAGAGGTCATTTCATGTCCAATTTTATATAAGTTTTGATGGCTATCCAACTTCAACAATCTATGCAAGATCTTTTAGAAGGCAACATTCCGTTATCAATGTTGAAAATCCTATTTCCAACATATCTATTTTCAAGGACTCTTCGACTTTAAAGCCATTCTTGAACGGAGTATTTTTTGCTTCCACTGAGCACTTATCGCTTGAGACATACACCAAATTAAGATCTACAGGTCCGGTAAGGGAGGAGGTAACCAAAAGAACGAATCTGGTGAACAATGAATTCACAAGTTGTATTCCATCCTGCTGATGTATATTTAATAGCATTTATCAGTGGTTAGTAGGTAAGGCCTAATTAAAGTTAATAGATTTTGGGCATCTCTCATGCTCTATGCTATGAGGCATCTTAGGTATTCTTTTATTAAGCTATGAGTGAAAATGTAGCTTCTGAATCTTTCTCTCTCCCCCTCTCTTGAAGGTTGTCAAATATTTGTAACTATATAGTAGTTCGTAGTTCCAATCCATACTAAGAACAAAGCTGGTTTGAACCAAATTCATAAAACTCTGTAACCAAAAGATATACCTGACATGCTGAAGGTAAAGGAAGGTTTCCACCATGACTTGAATGCTAATGCTATTGATGAACTTAGAGGACCAATCTTACCCTGGAAGAAAGATATTAAGGACTTAATGCTCCGTTACATACCAACAAGCATGAAATTTTCTGATGATCTCTTACCTTCAACAAGAAGTTCTTGTTGGCCTGCCATGACGCAGCAACTTGAAATGTGGACTCTGAATTGTTCTTTGACGTTTGGGCTTTGTCGACCCTATAGTAAGAAGTAAATCTATTAAGATACTCTGCTGCACTAAAATGACAAACTCTAGCATTTAGAATACCTTGTTTGTAATTCAAAACCAAAGTCAATATAATTTGTGATTCCAACGACTTCATTTTCCTCAAGGGGGTTCTTCACCTGTTGGGATAAAGCACTTCAGAGTGTTAAAAACAATGCTATGATATTAGGTGTCATAATATACACAGCAGGAACCATATCAGGAAAGCGACAATTGCAACCAGAAAGAGGATTTCCCTACCCAGATCACAGCTGACATCAGACTCAGATTATATGCTTTTATTAACAGATAAGATGTTTCATGATCTTAAGTACCTCATCACGTGCAATTTTACTAGAAACAACAATGACATGAGATTTTAACACTAGCTTAGCAATTTCCATAGAAAAGCAAGCTAATCACTAGTATCTGCCGAGAAGGAACTAAAGCAACACAATGCTCAACTGTCAACCAGATGTACCACATGTCTATAGCTACCAAATCCATAAAGTTTCTTTACTCCTCCTCCTTCCCCTTCTACTTTCTTTAACATTGTCATACACAGCCTCAAATGCAGTCAGATACAGCATGATGTTCTTCAATTAATTGTGGAATTCAATATGATAAGGTGGTATCTGTACTTAACATCGTTTTTATCTTGAACCAGTAGAAATCTTATCGTTGTAAAATACGTAACCCAAGGCAGCTAAGTATAGTACCATTAGCATCTATTTTAAAGTCCATATGTATGAATGCAAAAAGTACAATAAAAACGAACATGAGATTACCTACACATATGGATGAAAACAACACAACTGAAGAGTCTGGAAAGGATAAAGTAGCATACCCTTCTCTGGACCACCACATGTTGGTAAAATGAGGCAATGAACTGCAGTCCAAGAAAAGTGAGATGATCTAAGCAAATAGTAATTAACGAATTTATGTCCAGCATTGTATAGAGGAAAAAAAGATTCACACCGAACATTGTGAAGAGCAACCTTGCATCTGAACTCTGAATAAAGAACTGCCTTAAGTTTGAACAAGATTGCATTTTTTTTGCTGAATGTTTGCAAGCAACCTCAAGAGTTTATCTAAAATTCCACATTCGAACCTATTGAACCTTTAGAAAGGTGAAGACTAATGTTTCAGAGTTACTCAGGCATAGAGATACCTGGGAACTCTTTGCAAGTTCAAGATTAAAGTTGAAGGAAGGGCTCAAGGGACTGCCAGATCCTCCTCCATAGCCAATTGCACAACTCCAGTTCTGCAAGTTCTTATATTTTGCATTGTCTTCTTTCCCATCTGGTAGAAGTAGCGATTGAAAAAATAAAAAGGCAAAAAGACATCCTAGCATCTTAAACTTTCATTTCTCAGTCTCATCCACATCTCATAGATATTATGCACATGCATGCACATGCATGCCTCAAAGGCTGTTAAGTCTGACCGTCAAAATCTGCCATATGTCTGATGCACCAAACTACGCTCATACATATCTGCCAGATGTTCAGCCGCAATGACACAACACACATGCTCTATCACCTTCACACCCACTAGATAATATATTCAGAAAGAGTTTTATTAAATGCTTCAGAAGAATAAGATACAGGACAGTAGGACTATGGATCTAATGCATTCAGATGAGCAGTTTCAACTGCATGTATTGCTGGTCCAAGCATACTTTACCATGGTATAAGCTAAGTCAATCTTTTCACAAGGGTACGTGCAGTAATATGTATGTATCTGCCTGTAATATAATATCTTCTTCCTAGGTCAAATATTCTTCATGTAAAATGTACACTGTGTCACCGGAACAAAAATTTGACTTAAAAGTTAAAACCAGCCTTAGTACATGAAGAAACCTTACATTGTGGCTCGTACTGCAGTCCAGCAGTTAGTCTTCCCATTTTGCTCACCAGCCATGCAGTCCTCGGCAACTCATCCTTCACTGCATCAGATACCAAAAGGTGACGACCGTAATTTCATAGTAAGCTGTACAGAAGTAATAAGACAAGCTACAATGACCCATCTCAATGCAAACAAGGCAAGACCACAGAATTAACAACTTCAAACCTTCCAATTTCCTTTCTCTGATGAATAAGAGGGGAGTCAGTTAAAATTGAGGAGAAAAAGAGTAGTAGGTTATTCTTTCAAGGTACTAGCATATTATCTCATCTTGGTTGTCCGTTAATCAGTTTTTCTAGATGATGAACTTTCCCCAGACTTCACCCCAATACCTCTCCTTCACCCAATTGGGAAGATACAAGCAAGGATAGGAGTAAGATGTTTGGTAACTTAACAACGACAGAATCAAATGTTGTTCTACTGCCTCGCCATGACACGAGAAAGAAATAGTTAACCAGTGACTACTAATCAAATGCAACAAAAAATGACTGCATAAATTAAAGCTATAAATGTGGACTGTGGTCATATGATTAGGAAAATATATGTTATTGCAAAATGAGGTGACTTACCAGAGAATGGCATCAAAGTGGCACCCATGGACAAATTTCCTGAGCCATATCTCAAGCCCATGACACCATAATCTTCTGACAATTCTCTGCTAGAGTAGAAAGCAGTGTCAATAATAATTCAAATATGGTTAAGCAAAATAGATAAAAATGAATCCGTATAGCAAGCGAGGCCTCAATAATTAAGTGAGATGATTTGTGTAGGGATTTTACCTCTTTGCCGATAGCAAAGGAAAAATGCCGAAAGCTCCACACCCAAATCTAGGATAGTAAGCACATGACCTCACCTGCAAGATCCTTCGGTGCAGCAAGCACAACAAAACTAAGCCTCATACTGTAATCACGGAAGGTAAACCCAAAGAGCTAGTGATAGAAAATATTATCTTCAAATAATGTTTCTTACGGATCAGAGTTTGATACGAAAAGATCCATGAAGGTATGAGGATCATCCACATCACTGCTCTTACAGAGACCATAAAAAAGAAGATAGAGTACCATGAGTAACTTTAGAACATATCTCATAATAATGAAGAAGCATATTGACAGAAGAAAACTAATCACCTCTGCCATCGAAATTGTGCATTTCCTACAATTTGCTCTTCTTGTTTATGATCTAATGGACCAGAAACCTATAAAAGTCAAGGAAAAAGAGACCGTAGCAGCAAGAAAATCGACAGAATCTTGCACATTATGCGTGTAATGTACAGCCAATAGCGAGAGTAACGAAGGATACAGTTGCCACCAAATCCACATGAGGATCATCAATTGGCTTTAACATAACTCTTGTGCTGAAATGTCTTGCATCCTCAAAATAGTCCTCAAATAAACATTTAAGAGCAAGCTTCCCAAATAACAAATTGTACGAGGACTCCAACATTCTGCAACACCCAAAACATTCTTCATTTTCACAAATAGCTGAAATACGTCTCCAAAATGAAGTTAAACAAGTTACACTAGCAGACAGCAATTTATAGTAAGAAAGAGAATTGTATATCCCAAAAGCTGGAAAAATCCACTCCGTAAAGTAGGCCGAGTATTTCTGACCCAAAAGAAAGAAAGAAAGAAAGTAGGCCAAGTACAAAACAATCTGGCATGACAACATTTTAATCGAAAACGTAACCAAATCTATAGACCTTGCTCTTCCATGCTCCGAGCCGTGTGATAAGAGGATAAACAAAATTGCTGAGGACCAGAGCAGCTGAAATGCAGGTCTTCATAAGCTATTAGCAATATATTCTCAAACATAAACGGGAAAAAAGTGCACGGCCTTGGCAATGCCCTGTATTCTTGGTGCAACTAAGATTGATTGGACAGAAAATACCAATCAACAGTTGCAATCAGAGCTCGCCAGTGAATTCCATGACGATCCTCAATAAGCACAAACATTTCAGCTAAACTAACGCAAACATAGACATCCCACCGATTAACGCGAAAAACGAGCACCGATTTCCGATTTGCACCGAAAGCTCTATAGAGAAAGAGAAACTAAAGATGGAGCAACTTCCATGAAATTGGCCAATGCGCCAACGAGAAACAGAAAGAAATCAGGAAAGTAGCAGCGGGAAACACAGATGTTCACAACGAGGCGCGAGCGAAGGAAATGATCGCGCAGGAGACAGACCTGGTGCGGGCGGCAAGGGGAGGGAAGTCGAAGAGAGGCGGCACGAGCACCACCGGCGGCGGTGGCGGCGGTTCCTTGAACAACCAATTTCCCATCTTGTCTCTCCCACGCCACCTGATCTTGCCGCGATCGTCGGCGTAAGGTTTTTCCTCTTTCAGTTGTGAAACCGAGAGCAGAGGAAATGCGAAGAAGGAGAAGAAGAAGAGTGGAGGAGGAATTTTGTTGGGAGAGAGAGAGCTGATGCCCGCGCATCTCTCTCTGGTTTTCAGGTTGAAGAGAAACGGTCTCGAAGGAGACTACAACAGCGGCAACGGATGCCAGTGACGTGGCACTTCCCATCAAGACTTCTTCACTGGTGAGGTGGCCTCTCCCTTTCATAAGAAAAATCCTTCCCCCCGGATATTGCGTTGCAAGTAGATGAATTTTTGCTCGATATTCAAATTTAGTTAGGAGATACTTACGGAAACGATCCATAAATTTTGATCGAATTTGTAATATCGTCCTTGAATTTTTAATTTATACAACGTGCTCTCTAAATTTTAGTCCAATGTGTAATGTCGTTTCTAAGCTTTTAATTTATTTAATATAGTTCCTGAAATTTTGGTAAATGTTTTGATATCATCGTATCATTAATTTAAGTCTAAATTGAACATGAACCAATAGTTCAGAGATTATATCGAACAAATTAAAAGTTCAGGAGCGATATTGCATATTGGACTAAAATTTTAGATTATATGTAAATATCTGATGTTATCCTTCAATTAATATAAATTTAGGTTCATATGATCTAGGAACTAGAATGAATATGTACAAAAAATTCAATGACTATATTGAACAAATTAAAAGTTCTGGGATGACATTGCATATTGAGTTAAAATTTAAAAATTATTTATGTTATTTTTCCAGGACTAGAAGTGCCAACTCTACTTAAAATAAAATGATTATTTTATCTTTATTTTATTGCTTATTTATTATTCATGGACACACGTGAAGACTTATCTTAGAAATTGCACCTTCAACTAAATTAGTTGTTATACAGGTTATGGGATTCGAACATGTGATCTTCAGTTCTTGAATTAAAAATCTCTTAATGTTTCACCCAACTACGCTTCCGCGGAGGGTCTTGTTTTTTTCTTTCCCTTTTCCAATTCCAAGTTTTGTCGATCACTCGTTGCTCAAGGCCATCGTTGTGGCTCACCATGATTGGTCTCGTCGTTGTCCCCCTCAACACCTGAGGCCATTGTTGCCATCAAGCAATCGGTGGTTACTGCATTGGTGGATGGCGATGGGGACGGAGGCGGAGGGGATGGCAGCTGCGGCAGTGTTCTGATGGCGGCGGCGATGGCGGAACTAGCAGCCAATGTTGTGCTAATGTTGGCTCCGTGGTGGTAGTGGTGTTGGAGGCTATGGAAGCCCTCACCTGCATCTTCCATCTTCTTCTTTCTTCTTCTCCTTTTTTTTTTTTTCTTATTTTTAGTATAACTTGAATAAATTTTATTAAAAATCAGATTTGGACCAAAACGACGTTGTTTTGGCCACGTTAGCGTCACGTAAGAGAGATAAAAAAAAATGTTAGTATTTTTCGTAAGTCAGATTGAACGGAATTAACGGAAGGACACGATTGAACCAATTTAACAAGTTTTAGGGTTTGATTGCAGTTTTTGCAAGTTTTAGGACTCAATTGTACTTTCATGATAAATTTTAGGACTTTTAGTGCACTTATCTCATTTTTCTTCGTAATTTTTTGCCTAGATCGTTGCATCATGACTAAACTTGGAGATTTCCAAATCGAATGCAACATTTTTATTAGTAAAATGGGTCACATCTTTTCTTTTCTTTTGCATTGTTTAGGATTATATACGGACATCCTAGGAGAACGATATCATTTGTGTATTTTAATGTCACGATTATATCTCGGGTCGCTAGATAAGAATAACTTTGTCCATGGTGGTCGGGCCTGGAAAACTATGAAGAAAGAGGCTAAATTGCAAAGAGAAAAGAAAAATAGGGTTTGAGCATTCTTGGAAGAAGATGGGCCTATTTGCTTATTGGACTGGAGCTTTCCCATTGTCCAACTGTTGTTGGCCTTGCGACAGGCCACTTTGGTCCGCAAGAATTTATTTCTCCCCCTTTGGAAGATGAGATAAAAGCACCGCCACTTGTCTTTGAATTTTTCAAATTGTTTAATCAGGCATCTATTTTTTTTTTTTAGGTGCAATTAGGTTCTTAAAGTATATGTATTTTTGTTCGAATTGGTACTTCAGTTAAATTAGAAATGAAATGCTATTGTAAAATGATGCATTAGCATAATAATGTCAATGCTGACTAGACAAATGGGTGCTTACATGCACTTTTCATGGGTCGATCGGAGAAAGAGAGAAAACAAAGAGAAGAATGACAACATTGCAGGGTTTGGTGGTGGCATCGCTCATGGACCAACAAGGGCTATCGCCAAGGACGAGCAAACACCAATTGTCGATTGTTGCGGTTGGATGGCTCTTGACGTTGCACTGTTGGGGTTGCGCTACCTCAATCAGAGCTTTGGGTTGCCCTATTCAAGTCACATTTCTCTATTATTATATTTTTTAAAGTTCTTTTTTTCTAATTTTTTAATATTCAATATGTTTTTGTAATGTTCCTTATTCTTTTATTTTATTTATTTTTTCAAATACCAAGTAGGACGCCATTGCAGTATTAACGATGACTTAAAAGCCATGTTAGCATTGCCGTCCATAATTAGATGGAAGGGCTAATTCGAACAAAAGAACATATACTTTAGGGAGCTAGTTGCACAAAAAAGAAGTTCAGGCAACTAATTGAACAATTTGAAATAATTTGTGATACTCTTGGATTAACTCACTTGAGGTATTGTCAGTTTTGATCCGTTCTATTATGAGCAAGTGGACACTCTTTCCCAAGAGGTCGCTTATCCTTGTAGTGCCCTCAATTGAGCACGCTCAAAATTGGAGTTATAATGGTAAGTGTCGCCATTACGTTAAAGGCGTTTCTTGTGAGTTAATTCCAATTTTACATACATATTCCAGAAAAATGCTCCCGTCCTGTTCAGTGTAGTTTGGTTCATTCCTAACTCCCTTGGTCATCTTAGAAGCCTGTTGAGAGTCGCTTCTTGTCCAGGCACTCTGCTCCTGCGGTCACTTTCCGCCGTCATCGGACCAAGTCGTTACATCATATATCTGTCTTTTCTAGTTAGCATACGTATGTGTTGAGTCACGCACAGTTGGGAGATGGATGGATAGTTAATGTGTGGAAGTTAAGGAAGTGGGTAGATATACATTTATTATGATCATGTCCACGTTTTTGTTACCTTCTACTATAATTTAAGGGTAATTAAGAAAGGCTAAACTCTCCTCCGATGGTTTTTGTTTGTGTCGTACCATGCAAGCTCCGCACAAGTCGACAAACAGATTAGCTGCAAAAGAGATGTCGACACCGGAAACTTCACCGCTTCTTCCTTCCCTCCAAAAAGCATAAGACAGTTACATTAAAATCGTTATGCATCTTATCCCCCCCACTTTTCTTTTGGATTCTCTTTTTGCAACGACAAATTGACTTGCATCCTAGAAAAGAAATCGAGTTTTTCTTTCTCTTCTTCTTTTATTTTCCTTTTATTTTTCAAGAAAAAAAAAACGATTTCGATATTCTTTTTTTCCTTTTTCCGTGATCAAGTCACTCAGGTTCTTGCGATAGCGTCATCTCGTCAGGATCGGTCCCACAGTCATATGGCGATGGAAACTCTTCGTATCATTTTCCCGTGTCCCACCAAATTCGGATGAAGAGAGACTCCAATCCCAGATTTACTTACTTCAAAGTTCACGACGTGTGTGATTCATCTTTGTTCGACCAAAAGAAAAAAAACACTCAGCACCAACTTCATGAATCGAACAAGATGCGGGTCAATCTCTGAATGGTAAGCTGAATATGAAATCATTCCCAATTTGGTGATGTGGAGAATCGAATTTTACGGTTGTGGGCCCGATCGGACAGTTAAATTAATCTCTCTAACTACGGTGAATTTACCTTTGAATAAATACCAAAAGGAATTTCTAAGGGTGCGTATATCAATTTCTGTTTAACTATTTCTATTTTATGGACGGGTTTCTGAGTATAAGAACACATTTAGTAACTGTACAAAATTTTTATTCTCAGAGTAGAAAAAGAACAGAAATACTTTTAGTTTGACCCTAAAAATTTCTATTCAAATTTTTTTCTTCTTCTGATTTAGTGATTTTGACTGGTGATGACCCGCAATTAGTTGTGGTAACCGATAACTGGCGGCAGCGGCGGCAACCGATTGTGTTGACTTGCGGTGGGGATCGGCAATTGGTGGCGGTGATCGAGTATTGGCAACGGCGGCGGTGACCGGCTTCTCATATGGATCATTAGTGAGTCATGGACTCATGGCTATAAAGACGAGTATCAGGTTACGCTGAACTTGTTTATTTAAAATGACATTATTTCTCTAACATGGTATTATCTCTCTTTTTGTTCCTAGGAACAAAACAACTGTCTTTTTATTTCTTGTTTTTGTTCCAAATTTATTCTTTGGTCACTTTTTTATTATGAAGAATAGAAAAATTAATTGACTTTACCAAATGTACTTCTGTTATTTTTCTATTTTGAAGAATAAAAAAATAGAAAAACAAAAAATCAGAAACGTTACCAATCATGCCATAACTGTTGGTGTTTGTTTTCCAACTAAAGGAAAAAAAGGACACTTCTGTTTTGGCCGCCTTTCTACTTTCTGATAGGGCCGCCTTGGTGATGGCCAATTGACTAAACCAAATCTAACTTTCCCTTCGTCCCCTCTTTCACTGCTAAGCAACATGATGTCAGGACCACCATCACGTTCCTGTCCTTGTCCTTTCCCTTCCATTTAACATTTTACAATGTCGACCCCATTGCCCCCAAATCGATTTAAATAAATAATATTTCGGAAATAAAAAGGGAAGGATCGCTCCCGTTTCACCGAAAGCTCGTCGTGACCCACCTACCCATCAATTCATTCGATTCTTCACGCCCTTTTCCACATTGGGTGGTGAGAATCTCTTGGCCAAGATCATGGTCCTGTGGCTAATGAACGAGAGTGGAGGGAATGAACCACGTTCATGGCCAATAATCAGTCAGCCCTTTTGACCATTGTAGGGTCGCCTCTACGCACTTTTAAGTAGAGCCTTCTGGCCTTTGAAATTTAGAGCTTTAGCCTTCGAATATTCAAACGCGAACATTTAATAGTGTTGTTGAAATTTGTATTTCTGATTTTCGAGTGACCATCTAACTCTCTATCATTGTAGCAAAAGCCTAAATAAAAAATTAGAAGTGATCAGTTTCAAGAACCTAGAATCGGGAACCGAACCAACCAAGAACCGACCATGTCCACTTGAAAACTGACACTCACTCACTCACTCTCTCTCCTTCCTTTTTGGAAGCTATAATTCTTTCTTGATTAGAATATATTAATTTTATTAATAGATAATCAAATTTCTTATGTTGTAATTAGGTAATTTAAGACTTATCTTTTTTGTTGAGTATAAATGGATATCCTACTTAACGTGAAAACTTAAGCTTCGTTTGTTTTGCGGCAAATGGATGATTTGAAAAATATTTTCCTAAAAACGATTATTTGTATCGGTTGAAATAATTAGTAAAAAAGAAATGTTTTCATTATCAATAACAAATTATGATTCAATATTGTTATAGACGATGAAAATATTTTTCATTTGTTCATTTTTGCACGTGATGCCAGCGATCATTTTTAGAAAAATATTTTCTAAGTCAATTATTTTCCACGAAACAAATGGAGCCTTAGCATGAGTTCCCTATCCCGTCATGAAAAAAAAAACAAAGATTTAGTTTTTTTTGAGTTATAATCGTGATTTTGGAGTCTGGCTTTGGATATGAGCAGAAATTTCATAATGCATATTTTCTTAGCACGCAATGTTGCTTTAGTTTTAGAAGAGAAAAAAATTAAAAGAAAAAGAAAAACAAGGCAATACCAGTCTGATCCAGTCCTAGGGTTGAACCGGAATCGGTGCTCACCTCATCAAAGAGAGATTACAAATCTCCATTCTCCTTAAATGGGTAGTCCTCCATTGGTTTGCGGTGGAAACACCACAACAAGAAATCGCATGAAAATAATCTCGATTATTTTCAAAGTTTGTCGAGCCTTCTTGTCAGAAACGAGCGAGTATGAAATCGTTTCGATATTAGATAAAATAAGGAGGGAAGATCCGCCTCGATTGGACCGATTCATCTTTTCTTAGTTTGAATCAGATTAATAACATTTCAAGAACTTGCCCAATTTCCGTGGAATTCACATGCGATCTTCCATCCTAATTCCTTGTTCATTCCGACCAGCGTTAACACAGGACATGTTTTGCCAAGGACATACAAAATTGGAACAGTTGAACAGAAAAAGGACAAGAAAAGAATAAAAAAAGACGGGGGTGCACAAGGCGCGAACTTCAAGAATGGTTGAGGGTGCTCCGGTTCTGTTCTGAAAAAGGAGGGGTGTGGCGACTCGGGATTGTAGGATTCCTCTCTCTTCACCCCTCGTTTCTCTTCCTTCCTCTGAATCCTCTCACAATCTTTCATAAAGAAATCAAAGGAGCGAATCGTCATATTTTAAGGTTCTCCCTCGTCACACTTTCTCTCGGTGGACTTCGATAGTCGTCGGTCTGGGTCAGGTTCTTGGAAGAGTTTTTCTCCTACGTCGAAAGCTGAGGAGGAGGAGGAGGAGTAGAAGAAGAAACCCTTTGGTGAGTATGTCAGAAATTCTCGATTCAACGTTTAAGTGGTTCCTTCTTCTTCTTCTTCTGGCGATTTTGGAATTTGGGAATGTTCGTTCTTGTTTGGAATTTTGTCGCTGGTTAGTGGTTGCTTGGTTGTCGGATTTATGGATTTTTTCTGCTTTATACGAGCTTTCGTGCTGTAAGCCCGTTTGTCTTTCTTCTTCTTGTTGTTGTTCTTGTTTTTGCTGTCTAATGCTTTTTCGGTTGCTCATTGCGCCTTTCTCTCTCCATTCTTGTTCTCTTTCATGTAAAAATCGATCATGTTTGGTTGCAAAATTGCAAATTTAGTTTATATATGCTCGGTCTGGGGGGTTCATATGTATTGTGAGGTATCGAGTCAATTGAAGAAGAACAATCTTTTCCTCCAGGAGAAACAACGCGGAGAAGAGGAATATTGTCTCAAAATTTCCCTTGGTGTCATTCTTTTCGTTTTTGTTTGCAGGGCAGTGGTGGGGGATGATTTCATATATGCAAATTTTCTGAACGTAATAGTACCCTTCTCCGATTATTCCGTTTCTATCTGTGGCGGGTTCTCAAAGCTGACCATGTATGTCTACGAGTGAAAAGAACATGATGCCCTATAGCGTTTATGATTTGGGGGCTTTTATTCAAATATATTTTGTGTTTTACTTAGATTCTGTTCTTTCTTATGTTGCAGAACTGCAATGACAACTGTTCTTCCGGCTGGTAGTGGCACTTTGCACTACAGCGTGACGATCTACAAGGGACAACATTTTCGTCGAAATTCTTGGGTTTCGGTCGCAGCATTTAAAAGATGCATGCAGAAAGATCTTTCATGGTAATTGGCGAGAACTGGATACGCGCATGTTCTAAATTTCGGAGTACATTTTAACTGTTCGTTCGCTTTAATTGGAAATACTCCAATGGACTAGAAGAATGCTCAAACTGGTTCGGAGTTCGGACAGTGTCAATACTTCTGCATATGTAAACCATAGAGTGGTGTCTGGTTGGCTCACCTGTTTGGAGCTGCATCAATGAGTGGCAGAAAAGAAACCGGAAAAGAGAGTGTTAGAGTAATTAAATATTAAACCATGTTTTCATCTAACAGCTTAAGCTTTTAGAACAGTTGGCAGTGGTTTCACCAAAATCTCACATGGTATCAGAGCTTTTGAATGAGCAAAATTTCTTGGCATGTTGCATCTCATCATTGAATTGCGGGAACCATTTCGCTGCATAAATACTTGAAGCATTGGAGTACTCCACCTTTGAGCTTAATAAATTGTTTTTTCTCAGCCCAATGGTATGTCTTCTTCAATTTGCAGGTCACATGGGGTATCAAAATCATTAAAGACCCAGAGATATAACTTTTCTCGTTTCTCATTCAATGAAAGCTGGAAGCCGAGTAGAACAGCTGTTAATTCGTGCTTAGAAGATGGTTCTACAAAATTTTTTGATTTTGTGGTCATTGGAAGTGGGGTGGCTGGCCTGCGCTATGCTCTTGAAGTGGCAAAACATGGATCTGTTGCCGTGATTACTAAGGCGGAGCCTCATGAGAGCAACACAAATTATGCTCAGGGCGGTGTTAGTGCTGTGCTCTGTCCTTCAGATTCTGTAGAGAGCCACATGCGGGACACAATTGTTGCAGGTGCTTATCTATGTGATGAGGAGACTGTTAGGGTAAGTGCCAAGATAGATGACTGATTTCATTATGAATTCCAATTTCTTGGATTTGAGAGTTTACAGAGACAAGTTTCAATGGTCTTCCTTTGCATTTCTTTACATGGTCTGTTCAGGTGCATTTAAGTTTAGAGAGTAAACTGTCAGATACCAATCTGTTTTGGAGCTGTTCTTACAGTACACACTTATAAAATGCAATTAAGCACCACAACCTCTTCTCTCTTAAACATTGTGGCACTGGTCGATCATATGGCAATTCAAACACTTATGCTGATTAACTGAGGCAAATATCGGGTTTTGTACACTCTCAATGATCATCTCTGTTGAATTCAGGATTATTGACAGATCCATAGCCTGGGAATGAATAGCCATGACAGGCAAAATGACTGAGGAATGCCAACGTTGTTTTTTTTCTCCTCCCAGGTTGTTTGTACAGAAGGACCTGACAGAATTCGAGAATTGATTGCCATGGGAGCATCATTTGATCATGGGGAGGATGGGAACCTGCATCTAGCAAGGGAGGGTGGCCACTCGCATCACAGAATTGTTCATGCTGCTGATATGACCGGGAGAGAGATTGAGCGGGCTTTGTTGGAAGCGGTTGTAAATGATCCCAACATTTCTATGTTTCAACATCATTTCGCGATAGATTTACTCACCTCTCAGGTTTGCTTCACTCTTTTCCTTTTCCTGGATGGTTTCTGCCTTGCACCATATGATTGTGCTTTTTGGCACATCCTTTCACTTTGAATTACTGATTTACGGAAACACGGACAGGCATTAAATGTTCATACCAGGAGGAATTTTGGAGTAGTACCCTAATGAAACTACCACTAACGCATAAAGTTTTTGCCATTGCAGGATGGTTCTGAGACAGTTTGTCATGGCGTTGACACTTTAAACACTGAACCTCTGGAGGTTGTGATGAAGTGAATTGTCCCTATCTGTGTAGAATTACTGGAACGTTTAACATTATTACTTGAAGAATTCCTTTTCTAATCTTTCAGGTAGTGCGGTTCATTTCGAAGGTGACTTTGCTTGCATCAGGTGGGGCTGGACATATATATCCAACAACAACGAATCCTCCGGTATATGTTTTCTGCCAAGCTATTCTTGTGCCTCTTTTCTCTCTCTTTTAAGTGTTTATGATCTCAGCAAGATGTAAATTAGGTGCCAGCTATCATGCCCACATCAAATTCTAAAAACTGGACGCTGAACCAGAAAAAACTTTGAACTTGGGTTTTTGGTGGTCTGAGATGCTACTTATTGCAAATGTATCTCAAGTTGACTCATGAGGACATATCCAATAGGCCTTTCTGATAATTATTCAGGAAATCTTGATTCTCTCGCATCCTGGCTATAGCTTGTCAAGCTAGAATTTAACAGCTGCGAATGCAAGTATAGGAGCACACTAAAAGTGTGCACTAATCTGCTTCTAAGCTTTGTTCTGCTTGAAAGTCTCCTGATAGTATATGTAGAGATTGTGTGGGAAAACGTTGCTATGTAAAACATAACTTCACGAAGTTATCTGTTTCTTGGTAGTTGAAGAGTAGTAGAAATAGGATTCTTCACCTCTTTTGATTGATTTGCTTAGATGTTCTATCATTTCAGTTGTAGAAAATTCACCTACAGTGTTGTGAGTATGCATTCTCTCTTTTAGATGTCATCACAAGTACAGTTGGTAGCACATAATTGAATTTCTGGAGAAAGAAATTATGTATCAACTGAATACAATTCAATCTTTTATGCTTAGATTTGGGATGAGCGAGATTAAGTTAATTAATTATCTTTATTTTACAGGTGGCTACTGGAGATGGGATAGCCATGTCTCATCGGGCCGAGGCTGTGATTTCTAATATGGAGTGAGTATAGACTTGCTAACTGCTGCTATATATATATATATAGTCCCTAAGTGTGTCTTGTCATTTGTGTTTCAGCTGTGGATTTTTATGAATATCATACTTCTCATAAATGTAACAATTTCCGTGTGATTGAAGATTGAGAACCAAAATCCTCCCACATTGCTTACCAACAGTTTAATTCCTAGAACATATATTTGGAATCAAAAGTGTATCTTGCTGGGATTCTGATAGAAAAATACTGGGGCCATTTGGCTTTTTGACTTCAATTGTGACCTGCTACTGTATGTATAGTATTTGGTGTCTCTGACTTTGTAAATTATGAATTTTGTATGGTGTGTTCTTAATGTCAGGAAAGTCTAGCCACAAATTTGCTGTTACGCACAACACACTTTCGACTGTAATTTTAACGTTTTCATATATACTTCAACTCAAGAACAACGAGCACAAAATAAAAGCCTCTTATACTGGCTTTTATAGGTTGGCTTTCCATTGGCTTTTGAACCATTGCTGTACTTGTGCTTAGGGAAGTATTTATGTACTTTTACAGGTTTGTGCAGTTCCATCCTACTGCCTTAGCAGACGAAGGGTTGCCCATTAAACCAGAGAAGAGCCGGGAAAACGCTTTTCTCATCACTGAAGCTGTCAGAGGCGATGGTGGAATCCTTTACAATCTGGCCAAGGAAAGGTTCATGCCTTTATATGATGAGAGAGAAGAGCTTGCCCCGAGGGATGTGGTTGCGAGAAGTATTGATGATCAGCTTAAAAAATGGAATGAGAAGTACGTGCTTCTCGACATAAGTCACAAACCCAGAGAGCAAATTCTAACACATTTTCCCAACATAGCTGCCGAGTGCCTCAAGTACGGTCTAGACATAACCAGCCAGCCAATCCCCGTAGTTCCCGCTGCTCACTACATGTGCGGTGGGGTCCGTGCTGGACTCCAAGGGGAGACCAATGTGAGCGGCCTTTATGTGGCCGGTGAGGTTGCTTGCACTGGACTGCATGGAGCAAACAGACTGGCGAGCAATTCTTTGCTCGAGGCACTGGTGTTTGCTCGAAGAGCTGTGCAGCCCTCAATAGATCACATGAGTCAGTCCAGCTTTTACGTCGGCCCATCGAACCGGTGGGCGCAGCCTGTCATGCCCTCTTCCCTCCAGAGCAGTGTCATGGACGACATTTTGAATGTCACAAAGCAAGTGAGGAAAGACCTGCAATCTATCATGTGGGGGTATGTAGGAATCGTTAGGTCCACCACGAGATTGGAGAGCGCAGAGAAAAAGATCTATGAATTGGAGACTCGATGGGAGAAGTTCTTGTTTCAGCAAGGATGGGAACCAACTATGGTTGCGCTCGAGGCCTGTGAAATGAGGAATCTCTTTTGTTGCGCGAAGCTGGTGGTGAGCAGTGCCCTGGCCAGGCACGAGAGTCGTGGCCTACATTACACAATCGATTTCCCTCATGTGGAGGAAAGTATGAGGCTACCGACAATTATTCTCCCGTGTTCGACAGTCAATACTACCTGGTGTTCACGGCAACTGCACAAGCAGCCGGTTTAATAACTGGTGCAGATTCAATTTACTTTGATGCTATTCTTTTTTTTCTTTTTGCACTTTTAGTCCCTAGAATCATCGGTTAGGGGTTGCCATTTATTCAAGCTAGAATTTGTATTTAAAGGTCTCACAGAAGAAATGAATCACAGCAAGGTCATCTTTCTGGTTGTTTCTTTCATTGTCAAAACTATCGATTTGATTGCAACTGAAAATTAGAGCATCAGATTGTCCTCAAAGAAAAGTTTCACGATGAACCATGCTCTGTTCTACATACATCCTGAAAGTTTTGGGGACCTGTTTTTCTTTCTCTGAACTGTTAATTTTCCACATGTGCTTCTTGTTTTGATCCAATTGAGTTGTGTTCTCTTCTTTTACTTGCTTCGAACCATTCATGTCAGCATCACTATTTCGGGTTGCGACTGCTGGAGCCCGAGTTGAGCGTCCGTCCCTAATCTTTGAATTAAGATCATATAATATTCTCTGGTGTTGCCCGAACTTTTGTGCCCTTTTCTTTTAGTTACCAGACTCCTGGCAATCCAGTGATTGATAACATATTGTCAGTCGTTTGATCTTTAGCCGAAAGGTCGAGTAAGGTATAAAATTCTGTCAGTCAGGTTATTGACTGGAGCGTAGCAGAGTAGCAACGTGGAATGATCGCATTCAGTTTGTGTGTTGGCCGTGGCTTCCGTGTGTTATTTACTCTCAGCATGCCGCGTACGGCAGAAAAAGTGGCATCCTGGAGAGATTTGGCGGCATCGATGTTCTTGCCATTTGTATCTCTTTGAAACGAATGATCGCCTCTATCGTGCGAAAAGCTTAGCCATATATTGTACTTCGTGTGTACTCCATGCGCTTTTGAATTGCTCCCAAGTGCGACAGTCGATGGTTTCTGGTGCCTGTTGTTGAAATACTAACGTGATAAGCCTCAGCCAAATCGGCACCCGTCTTACATTCAGCTACCGCTTCTTTTGTATGCTATAGAGTGGCGTAAGTGAAAGCGGCGATTTGACCTTTTGAGCTTGTAGTCGATAATTCGGATCACTCCTACATAGAAGCTTTCTTACCTTCTACTTTCGAACTGTATTTCCGCTAATACTATTTTGTGCAGCTGAAGATCTTAAATTGCCATATCAGGGTGCATATCTAGACTAAACACCGAAACAAATTTTAGACGGGGTGCAAACTTTGCGATTGGCGGATCATCCATTCGGACTGGTGCCTACAGTCCGTTCCATCTTGGCATTCAGATATCACAGTTCGTGAGGTTCGCATCCCGCGTCACCGACCTTTATAATCGACTCAACCAGTCCAGCGAGATTCCTTTGTAGACCTCTCTGCATATAGTTTTCGCTTATGCGAGACCACATGTCATTTGGTTATGTAATGTTGTCGATACTGACTTTGACTTGGCAAAATTTGGACAGCAGGAAAGACCTCATCTCCTTACACTTCGGACATGGGACAGAATGATCCTGCGCATGTTTTTCAAAATACGACGGAGCAAAGAATTCACGACCACGAGTGGGTCGAGAACCAGCGTTAGTTTCATAAGAGTTACCATGCTAGAGGAGAACTTTTCGCTGATATATTTCCCAAGACTCATCGCCATTCGCTTCCCCAAATGGTTCGTGCTGAACATATGCTTTGCAGTATTCTTTCATCAACAGAGAAGATGCAGATATTACTAGAGGACACTCGTCTGTTTTAGTTGGGGAGAAACAGGAGATTTGTGGTGTTGACTTTATCTGAATCACCCTTCATTCCATGACTTTGCTTTGTCATGCTGAAGAGGAGTTTGGAATGGATCATCCTGTGGCCCTGGGTGGCCTCTCAATCCCTAGTAAAGAAGATCTAGCTTGCAGTTTGTAAGTTGATTATTTCTTGTGACAATTGCTTCTCCCAGGACATGATTGCCTCTCTAACATCACTGACAAGTGACAAGGATGATTTTTGACCTCTGTCCAAACTGAAAAAAAATGTCACACCCCGAAACCAACAAAAATGGAGGATGACATGGCTGTCCTTCTACCCAAAGAACGCAGCCTTAAACAGACAACAAAAAATGTTTTTTTCAAAAGACCATACCTAAAATCAAACTTTCCAAAAACCCCGTTGATATCACTCTCGCTTTATTGGCCAAAACTCGAAAAACCTGAAAAGATTTGTAAGATGAAGGATGAACAACTACCGCCCAGTGAGTAGTACATATCTTCTAAGTAGATCGAGTATCCACTATGCATATATATGTAATCATAGCAAAACTCAATAATTTCAAATTCAGTTAATATATATACCGTTTCAAATACATAACTTGTTTCCCTTCAGCAAAAGTATCAATTTCCCAATAATGGCAAAGTAAAATATTAATGGTCCAGTCCATTGATTAATTTCATAAAAACACATACCAATGGTCTATTCCATTAGCAAATCTCATAAAAACACGTCAATGATCTATTCAATTAGCCAATCTCATAAAAATACATGCCAATGGTCTATTTATGGATAAATCTAATATCACACATCGATGGTTCATTTCATCGACTAATCTAATGTCAAATCACATGTCGATGGTCCATTCTATCAACCCATCTACTGCTCAATATCAACCATGGTCATGCATAACGCCACGTGACTAGGCGACCAAGCTCTCCCCCTTAGCGAGGTCTCTACCTACATCGCTGGTAGCTGGTACACAAGGATATCCTAACTAGTATGCGCATACCCACAAGTCCCTTAATGGGCTCACAATGATATTGAGCACCAACATCAACATTCTCAAAATATCAAAATTAAATTCAGAATCAATCTCATAATCAACTTCATAAACCAAACGTATAATCTTCCGTTTAACAAACGGAATACATTTCACAAAACATTCATCGTATCATTCTCAAATACAAAATGGTAGTAATTGTTCGATCTAGATTTTATGCAATAATCATGCTTTAATAACTCATGTGATACTCAAACCTTTATCACTTTCAAGACATGAGTTTATAAATTCATAGAAGATATAGCACCACTCGCCTAGTAATGCTTACGACCAAATAACGCGTGGCTTAATGAGTCGACGACCTCGTAATCTCATCAATTAATCGAGAATCAACGTCAAAACCGGGTAAAACTCTACAATAACTACAAATCGGCTAAATGACACCTAAACGTTAACAAAACAACTCACACGCACTAACAAATCGCACATCCAAAGCGATTATTCATAGCCGTTCGCAACGCGTAACTTGCACGTCAAACTTTGTCATGTCATAATTTTCTCCACTAAACTCTATATCAAGCGAACTTATAGTCAAAAGAAAGATCGTTTGATGTACGACAAAACCCATGGCTTGGACAATCCAAAAACAAGTCAGAAATCAACAAAAAAAAAACGACCTTGAAGGCTGCTGGTCGCACTATTTATTGCGTGCGCACAACTTCAAAAATTCATTTCTTGCAAATCGTGAGTCCAAATCAAGTTCTGTAAAGTCCTATTAATCTACAACACCCTAAACTATCATTCCCTCAAAATTTCTCAACTTTTCGACTCCAAAATCTGACTTCGTGGCTTAAAAATCACTTAAATCCGGATTTGAGCCGTAATTCCGAAAACTATTCCGATCGGACGAATGAAGGGCGCGAGCACTTACCGGGTGTTGCAATACATAGTTGGATCGACTTGGCAAGGCCCCGAAGCGTAGACGCACCCCTCTCTTCCCTTTTCTTCTTCTTTCTTCTTTCCTTCTTTTCTCTCTTTTCTCTGCGGGTGTTCTGTCGGCCGAAACTGAGCATCCCTTCTTTTCCTTTTCTTCCTTTATCTCTCGGTGGTCTTCCCTTTTCTTTCTTTTTTTTTTTTTAATTTCTTGTGGGCCTCACTTTGTTTTGGCTTTTTGACTTGAAAAACCAATATTTTACCAAAGCTTACCATGTTAGCTTCCGTCTAATATCCCTGTTTAATTGCTGACATCTAAACACAAGTGGTAAGCGATTCATTTGATGTGAATCCGATGTGAAAATTCAACCTAAATGAGTAAGCCAAATCTGGAAAAAGATGAAGTGAGATTGTGAATTAAGGAAAAATTGAATATGATACATCAAATTTTGGGGCAAAATTAAAAATCTGAGCAGAATTTCGAAACGCAGGGGAGTTCTTGTCTGGAAGGGAAAGCTGCTGAAGATAGCAATGATGAAGAGTAGTTGTTGTCTACAGCAGAGCTTGTGACAAATCTATTCCAAATTTTAGAATTTATCGAAAAAGATGAATTGAGTTAATTGAAAAACTTCAATTATGTTGATTATTATTATATATATATTTTTAAAAAAATTAAGTTTGCGGTAAATGTATCACTAGTGTACAATTTGAGATTTTTTGAGATATTAAATTTTTTTTTTATGGCATCCCTTGTTTTTATTTATTTATGTATTTTTTGGCTCCATAGGAAAGGACTGCATGCGGCAGCCTCGTGAGGTGCTGACGTGAAGCCAAGATTTCATCATCGTCATCTTCTTTTCTCCCCATGATATCTTCAATCATTTCCTCCATGTCGGTACACTCCCAGTCTCTCTCTCTCTCTCAAAGCAAGCTCCTTTGTCCAAGCTTCTCTTCCTCGCGCCTCGCCGTCCGATATGTGTCCTCCCGTCGGGCTACCTTCCCTCTGCTTAGTGCTGATCCAGCTGCTCGGAGCTCTCGCCGCCGCTGGCCCCGGCCCGACGGGATGCGAGTTCCCGGGGATCTTCAACTTCGGCGACTCGAATTCGGACACCGGAGCGATATCCGCCGCGCTGTCCGAGGTCGCCCCGCCCAACGGGGAGACCTTCTTCGGACATCCTTCCGGGAGGTTTTGCGACGGTCGTCTCATCGTCGATTTCATCGGTGAGTCGGCTCAGCTAGTAATTTCCAAGCCAAAAAAATGGCGAATGTAGACCGGTTAGCCTTGTTCATCCTCTGCTTTTCGCCATTTACATCTTTGAGATGAATGATCACCTCTGCCGCGCGAGAAGCTTTGGCTTTATCCATTGTCTTTCGTGGGTACTCTTCTGGGCTTTTGAATTGCTACTCAAGTGCAACTGTTGATGAAATAGTAACGTGTGATAAGCCTCAGCCATATCGGCCCTGCTTTACATTGAGCTACCACTTCTTATGCTATGGAGCGGTATGATTGAAAGCCGCAATCTTGCCTTTTGAGCTTGTAGTCGATAATTCGGAATTACTCTTATGAAAATGCTTTCTTACCTTCGACATTCGAACTCTATGTCCCGATAGTACTACTGTTTTGTGCAGCTGAAGATCTTAAGTTGCCATATCTGAGTGCATATCTAGACTCGATCGAAACGAATTTTAGACACGGTGCAAACTTTGCAACTGGTGGCTCGTCCATTCGGCCTGGTGGCTACAGTCCCTTCCATCTTGGCATTCAAGTATCGCAGTTTGTGAGGTTCAAATCTCGCGTCGCTGATCTTTATGATCAGCTCAACCGGTCCGGTGAGTTTCCTTCGTAGACCTCTCTGAATATAGTTTTGCTTATGCGAGAGACCTCGTGTATGTCGTTTGGTTCTGTAATACTGTTGGTAATGCCTTTGAATTTGGCGGATTTGGACAGCAGAAAAGACTTCGACATTTAGTTACAGATTGCCTAGGCCTCAAGACTTCTCGAAGGCTCTTTACACTTTCGACATAGGACAGAATGATCTTGCGTATGGCTTTCAACACACGACGGTGGCGCAAGTCATAGCCTCCATTCCCGATATTTTGAGCCAGCTCTCTCAGGCAGTGCACGTAAGCTATGGACTCGCTCAGTAATTACTGCCAAGTTCTCGAAATTCTGACACTCACTCAGCTTTATGTCTCAGCAACTCTATAAGGAAGGGGCCAGAGTGTTCTGGGTACATAACACCGGGCCCATCGGGTGCTTGCCATACTCTATCATATACGATGAGTCCAAACCCGGTAATCTGGATCAGAATGGATGTGTAAGGCCTCAAAATGAGGTGGCTCAAGACTTCAACAAGCAGCTTAAGGACAGGATCCTACAGCTAAGGGCACAGCTTCCAGCGGCTGTGTTCACATATGTTGATGTGTATTCAGCCAAATATTCTTTGATTAGTGAAGCAAAGGATCGAGGTAGTTGCATTTCCTTTTCTCTTGCCTATCATAGGATGGTTGTTGAGTCTGTCCTGGCATTAGTTTAGTGAATCGCAACCCATGATTGTGGCACTGTGGTGCAGGTTTCGTTGATCCGTCTAGTTTTTGCTGTGGCAGTTACTATGGCTACCATATTGATTGTGGCAAGAAAGCTGTAGTAAATGGAACTGTATATGGCAATCCATGCAAGGATCCATCGAAGCACATAAGTTGGGATGGCATACACTACTCAGAGGCGGCCAACAAATGGGTAGCGAACCGAATCCTCAGTGGCTCTTTCTCTTACCCTGCGGTTTCAATCAGGAAGTCTTGTCATGCTTCAAAGAATCAATGACCACAAGTGGGTCGAGAACTAGTGTGAGTTTCTTGAGAGTTACCATACATGATGCATCCCGGCAGTATTTTACTCTTGGATATTACATGCTAGAGTTGAAATGTAGTTATTCCTCAGAGATGCTTATATGCGAAGTTTAACTGTGTTTAGATATGCATTCCGGTAAGGTAACAGCATAATTATTTGGGTTTGTCTTCTCTAAAAATCTTATGAATGGATGCCACCAAGAGGAATGGATTATGAAACGGTTCAAAAGCTACTGCATGGCCTTTGATTTGTTGCAGTCAAATATTTTAGTAAGGCCAGAGAGATGGACGTCATGGATCGTACATTAAAAGTCTAAATGACTGCCATATTTGCTGTAATAGGGCATTGAGGGGTAGGCTTATGGAGTCTGAGCGACCAATTCCCACGACCAAGTTCTTAGTCGGTGGTCTGCAACATCGGTTCTCCTCTTTCCTTCACATAACAGATTTTCCGAATAAATTTGAAAGCACTCTGACGGGGATTGGATGTGCAAAGACATACTATATCATAGTACTTGTATGCGAGGAAGAAAATAAACAATGGAGTAATGTTATCTCAATTCTTGATACTACCACACGACATGTGGAAAAATTGGTCGATGTCTCGAGTGCGTCACTGAATACAAACACGTCTTTCTGAGAGTTTTTGAGGCCAACCGAGGTTTCCATATCACCTGAAGTCTTCATAATTCTAGTAGGAACTCTTTGGAAACCTCTCTCGGAAGAGGCGGGGCACTTTGATTCTTCTGGTACTTATTCTCGTTGTCTCAATGGGTTTCGAAATTTGCCAATGCTCTTTATACTGCACCAACACCGAACAATTTTCCATATTTTGGGTAATGGAATACTTACACATTCCTTTAAGCTTTGGATTGTAGTACTAGTCAAGTCAATTACTAGATATCAGCATTGCTAATTGAAGTTTTTGACTGGAACTCCATTACATTTTGTCCGCCAATGCACATGCATCCCAGTATAGTGTCACCTTTCAAGCTGCAAACAACAGACTGCTTTGATATGATGTTACTCAGCTTTAGGTCCAAAAGCTCAGGTAATTATCCTCGAAGCAGAATGATGATTAAACATAATCCACCAGATACAGAGATTTACTCTGCTCGGTTCGCAGGGTGGCTTAAGATAATTACACGGAAGAATATTACAGAAACCTCATTACTACTCTAACTGCATCGAGCTACGAATGAAATCGTAATCTTTAGGAACGTAGGCCTGGAAAAAAAAATTTAGTGTAGAGCCAGTGATAGTTGTTTTCTTAGAGTAGAACCTCACTGAAGTTGCTGCTAACAGTTTGGTGTACCAAGAAGAGAAAGTGATGTGTTACCACTTTTCAATCCACACTTCACATATACAAATAGGAATGAGCCAATGACAAGAACTTCTTAACTCCCCAAACATCAAGTGCATGAATGAAACGTTTAAAGCACACTAAAATCCAATATCCACAAGTAAAACCAGAACGGTTTGCTGCTGTGCCGTTATTCGTCCGATTTCACCAGCAGTGACCTAACAAAGGAACCGTCCACCTAATCCTCCGTAAACTATATATCACACCACGGTAATATACGTACATTCAATTGTTATAGTACCCTGTTTCCGTCTTCTTTTATGGTGTCGGTATTGGTGTCAAGCAAGGTTTCTAAACGCCTGGATTTCCTGTTCCTTACCTTGCCTGCTTCTTTCAGAAGTTCAGATAACCTCTGCCTTTCATCTTGCACATCAGGGTTTGCTGTTCCCAGTTTCTCCTCCCTCATTCCGACAACATACTCCAAAATCTGGATTGCGTCGTCCGACCTTATATGTGTCAAAAGGAAAGTGAATGAAATGACATTAAAGCTAAAAGGAACAAAAAGCTTGTGAAAAGTTTAGTTTAGAGAGCTTGTGTAAAGTAAAGGTTAGAAAACAATGTCGGATGCTCTTGAAAATATGATGACATCCCGGGCCAACTTCAAAACAACAGGACCCAGATGCAATGGAGAACAAATTAAACATTCTTTAATCTATGTTGAAGAATCATCGGAATCGGTAAGCTACAATTATATAATATTTAGTTACTTCCATTCATAATTGAAAACTGCTTTGAAGCTTGGTGTTACTGTCAGCTCTGGCGATGAAATCCTATTAAACATAATAGAGAGAATAAAATGACATAAATGATGCAATACATGGAAAAGTGACCTTACTCTGCTAATAATTAACAGTAGGAAACGGAAAAAATTTGTACCTGCCCATCGCGTCATATGTGCCGGCTAAATTGCTGTAGACACCTAAGGTATCAGGGTGATAAGGCCCGTATTCGTTCTCCATAATATCCCTTGCTTCTTCAAACAATTCCGCAGCCTCATGTAAGGCATAACGCTGGACACAGGCAAGGCCGAGTTGGTTCACAGAAATTCCAAACAGAGCAGATTTTTTCTCGCCACTGGCACGGAACTTTGAAACGGCTGTCTTCAGAGTGTTGTAGGAATCAGAATAGTTCCCCATCATGTAGTACATGACTCCCATCTGGGCCTCTATTCCTGCAACTGTACTCTGCTTTCCTGGGGCATTGCCATATATTCTCAAAGCCTTCTTGAGTAACTTCAGCGCCCGTTCCAATTCATTCATGGATTGATAGATGGCAGACACATCGATCAACCCATTAGCTATCTCATCCAAGGGTGTCCCAGGATTGGGTTTCCTGAAAATTTTCAGTGCATTCTCGAAATAAGATTTGGACTCCCTAAACTTCCCTATCTTGTTGTACAAGTCAGCTAATCGGACGAAAACTGAAGCCACTGATGGATGATTCTCCCCTTTGGTCGACTTGAACACCGTAAGTGCCTTCTGATATGCAAATATTGCCTCATCATACCGGGCCAAAGATAAATATGCATCTCCTATGCCACAATCTATCAGAGCCACGTCCATTTCCTGGCCCTTGGAAGCCATGGCCATGCTTGCTAGGACATAGTGCCCAAGGGCAGATTCATGATCTCCTCTTGAATCACAAATTAGTCCCATGAGTTTCCGGTCGGCTGCTTCTTCAAGAGAAGCAGCAGGTGACCCGTTTTCCTTGTGGAGGTCAAGAGCCATTTGGCAAAGTTTCTCAGCCTCATCAAACTGCAATGCCTGAACATGAGCCTCAGCCAGGTACCTACATGTCTCGCCCACTCGTGGGTCCGTTTCGCCTAAAACTTGCTTCTGTATCTCCAAACCTGCAGTGTAACACAAGATTGAGTTCTCGATCTGTCCCAGCATTGCATAAGTGTCACCCAACTGCATACACCCGGCGAATTTTGCAAGTGCATGTGTTTTGCCTTCCTCCAATACCGGTATCTCGATAGAGCGTTCAAGAACGGGAATTGCTTCACTAAACTGACTTAAGTTGCAGTATATTCCTGCCAAAACATGCAAGCACATGACAAAATCTAGATTAGGTTTGCCATTTGAACATTTTTCATAAGACTTCATTGCTTGAAGAGCCACTTCCAGGGCTCTCTGTGGATTTTCTCCTGCACACATCATGTCTTTTGCTTGTTTCAGCAAGAAAGGTCCAAGGTCAGGGTTGTCTAGTCCTGTATCAGTAGAATCACCGACTCCTTGTTGGGATCTTGCTGCAATTGTAGCAATATTTCGTTGCTTCTTCACGGAGGAAGTGGGATTTGGTTTTCTTATACTTTTCTGACTTATCTTGCCCCTCGGAGGTTTCCCCTCTAAAGCATTTCTCTTCGTGGCGTATTTCGGTTGTCTCTGCTTCAGGGTTGCTTTAGGATTTTTGGTGAACACACTCCCATTGATCGGAGCGGAGTCACCGCCACTAGAATCGCTTTGGTCACCCTCTTCTTTCTTCTCGATCACAACCTCTTTCATAATTTCTAATGCTCCAAAATCACCGACAAGATGGCAGAGCTCTGAATCAATCCGAGACTCCTCTCCGTACGACAGAAAGCTGGGCCCTGAGGGGGATCGGTCGGAGCTCTGCATCTCACATACATTGTAATAAAGTTGCTCGATTGAGGTGTCCACCACACCATCCAGGGCCAGATCATCGGAATCACTATGAGGACTAGGGGTGTGCGGACTCAGTGGACTTCTCGGAGAAAATTGTTGGGCGGAGTTCTCCTTGAAGAATGACTGATATCCACCAGAATCATCGATTCTGTAATCTCCCTTTGATTCATACATGACTAATCCAGGCATTTCACTGAAAAATGTCACATCCATTTTCTTATGAATCGATATATCTAAAGCAACATGAAAACATGATCGTGCACCCATTGCAAAGAAACTAAATGTTGATTGCTCGATAGTGAGTCGTGATCCAAAAGGAAAAAGACTAGGCAATAGTAATATCCTCTAAAGTAGAAGAGGCCACTGAAAAAACAGTAGCATACTTATAATTGTGTCATCCATCCAATTTGTTGTTCATTGGTATGTGATTTAGTGCCGAGAGACAATGTTATTCCACTGCTTTTCACGAAAAAGCAAATCATCAGAACTCATAGTTCCAAAACATCACAAGAACGACAGCAGACACATCGCGATAGGACGTTGAACTCCGCAATCAAACCGAAAAGAACAACAAAACAACATAATAGAAGCAAGTGACATGATTTCATGGACGCAACTTTGAGCCGATTGACAAATTGTTTGATCAGAAAACGATCTATGAACTGGAACAGATAATGCAGGAGCAGGGGAGACACCTGAAAGTGGTATGACTAGCAAAGGGAGACCCAGTTCAGGAATCTTCAGTAGCAGGCAAAAAAGATGCAAGCAGAGACGGAGGTGTGGAGGACTTGGATACTTGATAGGTCTCCGTTTGCTTGCATATATGTGTGTGTGTGTATATATATAGCCTCTTCAGTTCAAGAACAGAACAATGAGAAGAAGAGGAAAGAAACCCTCTGGCTTTCTCATAACGGTAAGGGCAAATTGGGAAGATGGGAAGCAGAATAATGGGAGATATTTTCAATACAGGGAATTCAATGTGCAGGCGTGGGGTTGCAGCGCGTTGGAATGTCTGAGGTTGAAGCCCATAAGGAAGGTGACTCCTCTCCTACCCTCTCTCTCTCTCTCTCTCAAGTAACTCTGTCTTTGCTGTGAATTATGACAAAGTTGGCGCAATTAACGGCTCTTCAAAGAATTGACAGTTGACCCTTTTTTTTTTTTTAAGTTAGCAAAAAGAGGTGATCGGTTGAGATGGCCAAAAGAACATTGCTTATCTTGGTAAATTGCTCGAAACCAGAACCAAGCATAAGATCAAAGGAACATCGATTTCTTTTTCCTACGATGCTCGTCTTTGAAATAGTGTAATGTACAGCATGGTATATTGTATTATTATGTAGTTTATAAAATTAGGTAGAGAAGAAAGATACGTAATGCATCGTTGCTTACAACACACATGTAACTTATTGATAGTTGTCATGGAGGTTATAAAAGTAACTTATTGATAGATGTCACGGATGTTGTAAAGGTGATAAGGATAGAAAATGATATGATAGGTTATTTTTAGACGTTCAATCCGATCTACTTATTATTTACTCTTTCGCTTATAATTTCTCATGTCACTTAATAATAATTTGTCATTTATCTAGCGAGTCACTTCACCCAATCTCTCCTACGCCAAAAAGTAGAAATAGTATGTGGGCCCAAATACACACCCGTGAGTTGTCTTTTACAAAAGGGAGTAAAAGATACAGGACTGGTTAGGCTAGTGGGCCACAATGATTCTCAAAGGAACGGAATCATTGTGAACTTTAGTCCTTTGGATTTGGGCATTGATAACATAAGGCGAAAGTGCTTTGGCGACCCTATTGCTTGAAAAACCTAATGTTAGTCGAGGGTTTTGTCGAAATAAGTCTCATTTATAATTAGATCATCCATTTACGCACGAAATGGATCATTTAAGCTGTTTGATTAGTAACATATTCACGTGTGGTGATTGACAGATGACACACCGAGTTTGAAGAGTATAGGCTAGGTATTCTTGCGGTATCTAAATCGTCCATGTCGACTCATGTCTCGAGAAGTGAGAAATACACGGTTCGAACTATAATTTTAATTTAGGTCATATGACTATCTGTAGGGCCATGAACACTATATTCTAGATAGATTATTTGAGCACTACAAGAGTCTCCATCGACAAATGATGAAAACAAGTCAAACTTATTGCCCTATCAAAAGAAAGGAAAGGTCAATCTTCCCCCCGGACCACCAAATTAACTGGCGCTCCGGCAGGACACTACCTAACGTTAGATTAGGGAAAAAAACCCCCACGACTAACAAAATCATTTCCACCTTTTGTGCTCTCTCGAATGATTGAGCCAAGACATAATTGGGGGCAACCTTTCAGTCCTCAATGGAATAATAAGGAGTCTGGGGGAGAATCTAAGGATGCTCGTGGGACAAGATGAGGACAAAGATCGAATGATTAGGAGTTGATGCTTGTGATTGACATGAAGTAGGAGTCTGGTTGGATTTTGGATAGTGGGTCATTGAGCACCATCACAACCACAGCATATTCTGACGGTGCACCTTCTCTTGGCGCCCCCCTAAATTAGCTGACCAAAACGGACCCTTTTATCAAGTCCAAAATTCAAATATAATTAAGGGAAAACCACGAACGTGTAGGTCATAAGTGCATAATCTGGTGTGAAATACGACTTTTCTAAATCTCCAATTGGAGAATCAAAGTTGGCCTTGGTTGGCCTGGCCAGTACCAATCCCATATTCTCTTTGTCGACAAAGCACCCGAGAGGCCGAAAGTGACATATTCAGTCCATATAATATCTGACTTACGTCTTGATGTGTTTACATGCACTGACTGCATAAGAGCAATGTACTAATTTACGTGTATGTAGGAGTACCGGCATGCTCTTTTGAATGTACATCGGCAAGTTAGTTAGCTCGACCTTAGCGCATGAGGCAAATAAGGAGTATGAAGATTCAAAGATAGTTTGATTAAGCAACTTAGAAGGAACTTCAATGACCATCGCATGAATCTAAGGAGAAATAGTCTTCTTGATGTAACCCCTTGCCACCAGAAAATAGTTGGGAAAATTATCAAAACAATCCTAAACCTATTGTAATTGTGCCGATTTAGTTCATTTGGCCAGCCGGCACTGACGTGGTGTGCCACAGCCCTCGCTTGGCCTTGCCTAGTGGCCGGCGAGCTTTGGCGACCCTCGCCGGCCACAAGCAAGAAGCAAGAAGGAAGAAAAAAAAAGAAAAAAATATTAATTAAAAAATTCGAAAAAAATATTTAAAACATTATTATTTTGACCAGCCGGCACACCATGTTAGTGCCAGCCAGTCAAATAGATTGAATTGGAACAAATGCAAAAAGTTTAGAACTCAATTGACAAAAAAAATGATTTATGACTGAATTGACACAATTGCAATATATTTAGAACTGTTTTGGTAATTTTTCCGAAAATAGCCTCGTCCACCGTTAATAGATACGTACAGAGTCCACCACCTTTAATCTACTCAGAAGGCTCCTGGTTATGCACTTAATATACAACATCGCAACAGGAAATGGGCCTATTGTCTCACTCACTATGGAGGCATTTCGAACTGCAGGCACCCATGGAATAGCAGCAGAGTTCGCCGCTTTTGACAGCTTCGACTCCTGGAAAAAGTTCATGATAGCTCGAACAAGATCATACCCGACAACAATATGCTAAGCATTCTTTAAGAAATGAGAAAAATGCAGTTAATATATAGCCTTACTTTACTGCATCATCATCGAGGGATCTTCCACAAACTAATCTGGTAAACAATGACTTAGTACTGATCATCAAAACACCACTAGTGGTAAAAAGTTGGTGATGGGTGTATCTTCCTTGTCCACATTATATCTGGCAATATTCTTATTTTAGCTAGGCCTAGCTCCACCAAATCAATCATTTGGCTGGTCCTTTCCATTTACCAAAATTCTATATCTTGCTACCAAAGTAGAGGAGAGGAATCAATCATGTAATTTGTCTCATATAGGAACAACTCCAGGGCAAGAACCAGATGCTCTCATGGCGTTTCTAGGGTCACATACAATCACAGGGTATACTTAACAACCACGAAGAACTAATAAAAGGTCATTGGCAATTACTCATTCTTTAATAGAAGGTCATGTTATCCTAAGAAAGTTTTTTTTTTTAGGTGAACTGAGTTATTCAACAGGGATTTGGTTGCTGTTTCCCAAAGAAAATTCAGGCGAAGCAATTGCATATCTGACGTGGAAGCCCAATCAAAGAAAGCGATACCGCAACTTATGAATTTTGAAACATGAATATTCTGATTTATTGAAGGGAGAAAAACATTTGTATGCGGTTGTTGAAACATGTCAAGACAAGAATAATTTAGCTAAGCATCAACGTCAACGACTCCACCGACATGTGATGAAGAGTCAATTCATTTTGTTTTCATTAGCTGTCATTTGACTCCCCATGTTGGCGGTCAATATCCACATGATTCTGTCTGCACGTAAGCAACCTCTTGTGGATCCTGATCACGATTGTACCTTATCACAAGAGAGGTAAAAAAACTATTACTCGAGATCTTCGTGGTCTGTCCTATAATCAGGCGGGCTATATGAATGTATTTTTTATTTTAACGTACCGGTTATTTTACGTCTAAAGGATCTCAAGATCCGCATGAGGTCTTAGACGAAGTAGTTTATGGACTTACTTAGGTCCTATGAATTCTAATGCACTACGATGATGAAATGTTGCAATTCAACTTTTACTGGGCTCATGTGCTGGGCCTCCCTTTTCGTTTGAATATGTATTTTGGCAACTATTGTCGATGTGTAGTTTGAGGAATTCACCAGCTTTCATTCCATTGATGGACCTATATATGTGATAGAACTAACTAGTATCGATCACAAACGAGTTCTAGGATCCATTGAAGGGAAAATTTGGGAAAATTTTCCGTAGTCGGTAGATTTCTGAAGTTCTTGGTAATCTTCTAATATGGTTGGTGAAGAAAATATGACCGGTAACTTGATTGTCAGATTAACTGTTAGCAACTTACTAATACTATCAGACGTGGTTTATTTGCTGAAGTAGGAAGAAGCCTTGAATATTAGAGCTATGCCCATTTGTCCAAGAGCAGGTGATGTAAACTTATATGGTCCCATACAAAAACTGGGCTTTTCTGTAAAGACTGGGGTATTGGTTTATCCAGAGCAGGAAAGATAGAAGCATTACAAATGGGCCATGCTCATCCCATGTTGACAGTAGGCAGCTTTGGCAACTCATTTGAAAAAATCGATTGACCTCCAAAGATTCAACATGTTTGCAGGTGAAAATGTACTAACGCAATAGCAGCTCTTGGTATTTTGCTTCGAAGAAGGATTAGCAGAACAATTAAGGTCCTTTTTGTTCTCATGAGGAGTCTATTGAACATGCCCTGCTTTTTTTGTGATTCGTCTAATTGTGTATGGCTTGGAAGTTTGGCTTATGTGGTGAATAAAGGTCATATCACTCCATTTGTTGACAGGCGTTGCATGACTATTTGGATTCTGAAGGGAGTGTAGAGATGAAGAGGGAGTTTATGACCAGGGTGGTGCTGACTTCTTGTTACATATGGCAGGGGAGATGTGAAGCTGTTTTTCCAACATAGGGTATGTGATCCTAATGCAGTGTATTGTGGAAGGCTGTATGAGTTCTTTCAGGTTAAACATGAGAGTGATAAGAAGAGACACCCCCCTTGCTTGGCTCGTGACATGGTTCCAACGTACTGGCAGAAACCTGAGAGTGGTTATGTCAAAATTAGTTGTGATTGTGCACTTGATGAAGCTGGGGATATGGCAGGGATTGGCTTTACAGCAAGAAATAAGTTTGGCAATATTGTAGATGGGGTGGCCGGAGATTTAGTTGCTGATAATGCTGAAGTTGTGGGAGCTTTATCAATTAAAGAAGACTTAGAGGGTGGCAAAAGCTAAAGCTTGGAGGACAGTAACAATGGAGACTGATTTTGAAGTGGTTTTTTTCCTGCTGTAGCAAGGAAGACTGAGAGTAGCAGGTGAAGGTGAAGCCAATTGTAGGAGAAATCTGCAGCTTGTGTGGCCATTGGGAAGTGGAGCTTAGTTCAAGACAAGCCAATGAAGTAGCCAATCGGTTGTTAGTCAATGCTGTAAGGGAGATGCGGCCTTCTGATCAGGATCAAGTAAGAGGCAAGCGTGATCAGGGAGTATTACGGAAGATTTGCTAAAGATTCACGTTCTGTTGTTTACTATTTGGTGTATCTCTTATCATTAATTAGGATTTAACTTATGTTTTTAGTTAGCATAATATCTGGTATATCTTTTATAATTAGTTAAAGATATTTAGTAAATCTTTTCTCTTTCTTTTTCGTTAAACAATACCTTGTACAATACAATTTTCTCATGGTATCAGAGTAGAGAGTTTAAAAAACACGCTAAACAATTGAATCCACATCATTTGCAATATGGTCGAGGAAGCATCATTTGCAAAGAAGATGATTGACTCTTCCTAACAGTACTATCTCAACCCCTCCGACAATTTCGAAAGTGTACTCATTTCATGCATGTTGACCCAGGAGAACTACGCAACAAGGTCGAAGACACACGAAAATTATGAAATATTAATAAAGTAAAAGTCTCAATTATAAATATCATCGAAAATGAAAGCTCAAACTAGTGGTTTCAGATTATACACTCATTATTGGACGCTATGTAGTACCGTAGGATCGTGCGAAGATATAGATCAAGAAAAACACAAAAAATTGTTCTCCTAGAACCTACTCATTTAAATAGATTATCCAATTTTTGAAATATAGAACCTACCTTACATACCTTAAAACCTGAAACGGAATAGATTCCCACCAGTCTGGTTATCAGGTCTACTTTGGAAACATGCTCACCCCTACTTGTTACACCATAATGCCACCTACTTGGAAACTGCATTGATCACTAGATTCTTTCCTCAAAATATTCATTAGACATCGGAATAGGGTCCACCAATCTACTATACACTCTAATATCATTTGTTGAGAGCGCGCAGTAAGAGTCCGATCCCTTTATTCAGGGAGATCGCCAAGAGAGAGCCCAAGTTTGAGCTCATCAACATATCCAATTCTTTTTTAATTATAGTTCCTTCCGCATCAAATTATCTCAACTTAAATATTCAATGCTTGCCTTTTTCAGTATTGCTGAGATGCACACGTGAGTTGTGTTGGAAAATCTCATGTTGGAGAATTGATGTGGTGTTAGTAGTTAATATATTCTAGTTGGTCTATAACTCATTGACTTAAATTTTTAAATGAATGTAGATCCAATTGGATATGTCGATGGGCTCAGACTTGTGCTTCCTCTTGGTGATCTCCCCACGTAAAGGCATCAATTTTATGCTGCGTGCTCCCAATATAAAAAAGCTATCAAATTCATTTTCATGTCCTGAGAGTGAGCTCCCAATAAATTAAAATTATCGTCTAGTCTCACTCTATTAAATCATATCAGTTGGGGTCTCAGGGTTTGAAACACGTTCTATATTTCAATTGACTTTGTCCACCTCATTATTCACGGAATGAGTCTATTCCCCTGTTGACACAAAAAATAATCTGACTTGCATGTGTTGGATACATGAGTGAGAAGGGGCATGTGCATAACACGTTACAAAAGAAAAATGTGTGTGAACACACATATGGTGTTATACGTCCATCGACGAGTACAAAGTGAGTGAATCAATACCAAAAAGCTTAGGAAAAGTTTGATTAAGGGTCTGAAGTACCTTCGTTTTTTCAAATAAGGGCCTAAAATGGACTATGTTTCAATGAAGGACTTGAAGTGGCAAAAAAGTCTCAAATAAGGGCTCAAAGTAGACCCTATTTTAATTAAGGGCCTGAAGTAGCCAAAAAGTTTCAAATAAGGGCCTGAATATAGGGGCATTTTCGTATTTTCACTTTATTGATAAAATAAAATATTAAAAAATGAAAAAAAAATTTGAGGAAGAAGGCAAGAGGCTGTCGCCCCGTCACCGGCTCAGCCAAGGTCGGCGGGGGCTCGGCCAGGGCTGGCAGGGGTCGCCGGGGCCTCGCCGAGGGCTGGTGACCCCTGTCGACCCTAGCTGAGCCAGTGACGGGGCAGCGGTAGCAAGGGGCGGCAGCCCCTTACCTTCTTCCTCAAATTTTCTTTTTTCTTTTTTTAATATTTTATTTAATCAATAAAGTGAAAATACAAAAATGCCCCTATATTCAAGCCTTTATTTAAAACTTTTTGGCAACTTCAGGCCCTTAATTAAAACAGAGTTCACTTTGGGCCCTTATTTGAACAAACGAGACCACTTCGGGCCCTTAATCGAAATTTTTCCAAAAAGCTTTAATGATATATGCTTGATTGCCGTATCACAGTGGTGAACAGTTAATAGCCGTCGATCTTGGTAATGGTGGCTAGAAAATGATGAGAGTTTACTCAAGGGCCCGAAATTGGTAAGAAGCAGTTGAGAAAAAAAGTGCGTATCTTTAGAGTAAACAATTATTGGTAAAATGGAGACAAACAAAGGCGTGCAAACAAACGGTTGATACTTAAGGATAAGGTGATCGATGGGTCAACTAGGATAAGAAACACCTATTTTGAAGAAAATGGTTAACACATGAAGACAAGGGTCGTGGAACAGTCATGAAAGATCTTGGGTAATTATGAAAGATTGTGGGACAGTTGAGGCAAAGCAGTTTACACACGACGACAAGGGCAATCGTTTGTAGACGAGGAGCAAATTTCATGGAGAAGACATGGGAATAATTGATGGGTCACAGGCCATCAAGAGAAGCAATCATTGCTTGAGGATAAGGATCACGAGACAGTTGTTGCGAGGTATGCAGCAAAGGCAACCACTTGAGAACATGGGACGAAGTTGGCAGAGGATAAATGAGGAACCACAATCATCGAAAACCGCTACGAAACAGTTATCACAAGACCATTATAAATACCACCAAGCATCCATCAGTAGCCGCCCTCTCCACACAAATCAACAAATGTACTACTTTTCAGTATCTTTACTTACCCGCACTGCATTTTACTTTCCTTAGCTATAGCTTTCAAATTCGCGTTGTCGATTAAATTTCGACATGTCTCTCCTATTCCTGGGGTTGTGTCATTAATTAACTTCTGACATAGTTCTTTTGTGTCTTCAAGACATGTCGTCGATCAAATTCAGGCACGGTTTGTTTACATCTAGTTATTGTATCGAGTTTGTATCAATCGATCCTGTCGTTGATTAAATTCTGGTGAGATTTGTGTCTGTACAATTCTATCTTATCTATTGTCAAGTTATTCCTCATATTTGGTTTGGATATTTCTTGTCCGGAATTGGCATAGAACCCGATCTCCTTAATAAAAATCGAAACTCAACTAGGTGAAAGATATTTCGTCGCGAGGGAAACTTTCGGCAAAACATTCCCCATCTGCTTTTAAGTATGTCGATGGGAAAACTCCCCACATTCACGAGTGTTTTTTCTTCAATATGACGTGAAAACAACAGTGACATGATCGAGTAAGGGAAAGAAGGCTTTCATATTTTCATCGGGACGCATTTATTTGGTTCTTCATGCGTCGTGGATGCTCAAATAATGTCAATGGGTCAATTCGGAGGAAGGAAAAATCATACATAAAATAATTGGGTTTTTTTTTTTTTTTTGCAGGAATATTCTCAAAGAGAGCCCCAAACGCATCTATTTTTTATCTTTCAAAGGTTCGGTCTCCCTTTCCCCTTTGACTTCTCATGTGGTTTTAACAAACATGTCTACTTTTTGGGATGGACCAAAAATGGTGGCCTCATCATATCTCAATGACCCCTCGAGGATACGAAGAAAAGAACCAGACAATGCACAATGTGCATGAGAATCTCTCTCTCTCTCTCTCTCATCTGCATGAAGAAGGAGGAGAAGGAGATGGAAAACACGCAGCTCCTTGAAGAGTATTAGAGGGTATGGACCGCAACCTCACATTCATGGGCTAAAAAGTATATGCCCGATGTCGCCAATTGTGATAAGATCACTACGGTCAACTACTGTCAAAGCTTCCGACCAAAAAAAAAACTACTGTCAAAGCTCTCTCTCTCTCTCCCCCTTATACTATAGTGTAATGAGAGACAACACCATGTTACAAAAGTACATATCTCTCAGCTGAGCCACTACGGATGCGTATGGTAACATTTTTGTTCCCGAGAATAATTTCTGAGCGTAAATGATTTTTTTTATTCTGTTCCCGAGAAGAATTTCTGAGCAGAAGAACGCGTTTGAAAACCGTACAAACGACATGTTTGTTTCCACGCATGTGGAAAGAGTGGTGAGGAAGAGTGAGAGTGAGAGAAAAAAATTGATTCTTTTTTAAATGAGCTTGTTTCTTTTTTTGGTTCCCGGGAACTAGAAGCAACTTTTTTTTTATTCTTGTTTCTATTTCCAAGAACAAAAGGTTACCAAACAGATTTCTATTCCAAATTTGTTCAAGGGAACAAAAGAATCGAGAATTTGAGAATTTGAAGCATTACCAAACAGATCCTAAATAGCCTCTCCACATATGCTTTTATATACACACATTTACTGACATGAAAAACATATGGAAGGACAAAGAGTACTTCAACACATTCAACAATTATTAGATTGTTTATTGGTCCATTTTCTTGATAGCTCGAGAGAAATATAATTTCCCATAACATGATATTAATTTGGCCATTGATTCATAATTTTTTTTAACTCGATACTCCCTCTTTCTCTCCTCAAATTTTTAGATCAGCTTTAATTTACCAAACCAACGAATACATTCTTAGACTATAAATGAAACTAAGAAGTGGAGGACATAACTCCTTATGCTTACTCAGCATGCTTATGCACCTCCATGATTCGTCAATGATCATTGATGCTGTAGAGTAGAGAAGGAACTTTTACAATGCCACAACTGTTGGTGGAGTGGACCTAGATAAGTCCTAAAACTGTCTCGGCTTGTTAGAGCATACCTCCTAACTCTAAAGTCGTTAGAATTGAAGGAGGATAGTCTCTCCCTAGTCAAGACGAGAAAGCCAGACCTTGAAATGTGGGAGGCTTCTTACGGAGCCAGTCGGCCTCTTCCCTCTATTTACAAGGGTTCCGCCTTGTCCCGGTGATGAAATTAAGAAGTGGAGGATGTAACTCCTCCTGCTTACTCAGCATGCTTACGCAACTCCATGAACCGTCTATGATCATTGATGCTGTAGAGTAGAGAAGGAACTATTACACTGCCACAACTGTTGGTGGAGTTGTCCTTCACAACAAAAGCAAAAGGAAGAAAGTAAACAAAGAAAAGGAAAAAGGTTATCCATCTACCTTGAGGAGGTTTGACATTTTGAAAAGAAAACAAAAGAAAAGAAAAAGAAGAAAACAAAAGACCAGAAAAGAAGAACTTAGTGTGTGTGATGGCTATGGAGCCATGCAGAATTGCGGTTGTGGACCAGAATAACTTGGGAAAAAAATAATTGATTCTCAAAAATTGATCTTTTTTTCTTTGCCCGTGTCCTGCTCCTTGGCATAACTTTTCCTTTGCAGGTATCTTCAAAGCAAGAGAATCCAGCGGGACCCTCCCCAGTCAAAAAGGAAGTCCTTGCTGACATTCCCATGTCTCAAGAGTCAAAGTCCTTTTCCACGTTAGAGGAACGTGTTCTAATTATTGTTTAAACTCATTTTACGAAACAAATCACATTATGAAAAGCTGTAGTATAGTCGTGGTAAGTCCATTAAAAAGATCATATTCCGTACTATATATTTTCCCATCGCAGTAGATTCTATATAACACATTGCCATTGGATGAGTGTATATGAGATTTCGTCTTTGGAGATTTGAGCAAGGAATCTAAATCTAGAAATTGCTAAACAAATGCGATAGAGAAAAGATAAGCTGCCGCCCACTGTGAGGCTTAGAAGAGATGTATCCGGAATAGGTTGGCTTTGTGTAAGCTTTTGTTGTCTTATCTCAAGTTTTTGGCCGCATGAATTAGCGGACCCTTGTGTCTTGTCACCTGACGTGGCACGATGAATTTGTGCGGTGCCTTGCTTTCATCCCTTAAAGTTGATCTCAACTTGTGATCTCACATTTCAAAAAGCCAAAATCTCTTGCCTTCTGTTGGATAGATTACTCTGTCTAGTTTATCCTATCTTTGGCAAAGTGGCAAGGTCAAAATTTTTTTCACTGGGCTGTGTTGGGCTAAGATTTGCTTTGCATAATATCTTATCGACAAAAGTATATATTGTAATTGTGTTATTCGGGAAAATGAATTCGAGCGATTCCTTCCTTTTTCTAACTTAGAAAGATAGATATGATACTATCCGCGACTAAGAGATGTTCCGTTGGCTAAGACTTTTCCATGGATATCTTTGTCGGAGAATGGAAATCTTCAGGATTTGACAATAAAATTAGCCATGTTAGAAGTACTTTCATTAAAACAAATCTATAAAATGACGTGGGAAATTTCATCGGACATTCAAACAATCTATATAATCACTAAATGCACAAGTGGATAGTCACTTGTTTCTCAGAAAAATTATCAAAAAAGTCATAAACCTATTATAATTGTGTCAATTCAATCATAATTTTTTTTTTGGCAAATTGAGTCACTTTCTGCATTTGTATCAATTCAGTCCAGTTAGTCGGCCAATACTGACGTTGACAAATTCTAATAATATTTTAATAATATTTTGATATCTTTCGATTTTTTTATTTTTCTTTCTTTCTTTCTCTTTCTTTTTTCTTTTCTTCCTCCTTGTGGTGGCGACCCACTAGGTGATGCGGCCATGCCTTGCAAACCTAGATCATCACGAGGTGTGGTTGCGAGCGAGGCCGCCTTGCCAGGGCTTCGCCGGCCGCGGCAAAGGCAACCATGGCCTTGCCAACCGTAGGCAAGGCCACCTTCACCTGTGGCCGACGAGGCAATGGGAAGGCTGCCCTTGCCCAAGTTTGGGCAAGGGCTTCACGGCCCTAGCTCAAAGTTGTTGACCACAGTTCATCGGCCACAAGGAGGAAGAAAATAAAAAAAAATTCAAAAAAACGTTAAAATATCATTAAAAATTGTCCACGTCAGTGCCAGCCGACCAAATGGACTGAATTGACACAAATGCAAAAGGTTTTGGACTCAATTGGAAAGAAAATTTATGACTGAATTGGCTCAATTGTAATAGCCTTACAACTTTTTATAAAATTTTTCCCTTGTTTCTCTATATCCAAGTAAAATTGTCATATACTTACCAAACATGATTAATAAGAAATTTCGGTATCTCGAACATTCTCAACACCTAAATATGATACCCACCATATCTTTTACACACTTGTGTATAATGTATGACAGCAGTACAAATTATCATTGTGATTCCTGCATGCTCAAGTTTGCAATACATTTGCTCTTCTTACTCATATCAGTCCAAGCGTTGAAAGTAACTGGCACTCTATCAATATTCACCTCGCCCATCCAGTCATTGCATCACCACCTCAACCGACCCACCACCAACAGAGAGAGAGAGAGAGAGAGAGAGAGAGAGAGATGGCCTTAAGGAATCATCTCTCTTAAGACCAACTTATGAGCAATTCTTTTTCCGTTTCCATGTTCTCCTACTATAAATACCCCCCACACTCCCCTTCTGCTTCCCCAAGGGTCCTCTTCATCGTAATTAAGTAGGATCTCTCTCTCTCTGCCTCACGGCCATACGACTGGTCGAGAGCAACTGCATGGACTGTCGAAGCGAGTCTATGGAAACTTTAAGGTTTTCTGTTCCCCCTCTCTCTCACGCACGTATGCTTAACCCATTTTGCAGACGCAAATTAGATGAGCACATATATGCATGCATGTCTCCGCATGGAACCCTTATAGGCTTGTCTTCTTCGTAAAGATGATATGTATATCTTGGAATTTGAATGTTTAACATAGATGAAGTACAAGAATTCACTAGAGTTATGAATACAGTTTGTCCAGCATATATATTCATGTAGGCTTAGACATAAGGCAGTGCTTTCATGTCCATATAATTCTCTGATTATATTTTCTGGTTTGAGCAGGAACAAATGTGCAGCATGCTTCAGACAGTTCAACAGGAAGGAGCACCTGGTGGAGCACATGAAAATTTCGCATCACTCCGGCCACGAGCCGATGTGCGGGATCTGCAAGAAGCACTGCAGATCTTTCGAATCTCTCAGGGAGCATCTTATTGGTATGATATTGTTTAATTTATATCCTCAAAAACGAATAAAGCCTTTCCTTAATGCAGTGTACTATATATATATATTGGCATATGCATCCTTCATCTTAGATAATATATAGTAACACCATATCGGCTAATGAAATCCGCTAGCTTCTATGTATGTGTAAGAACTAACCATGAATCGAATACATATACCTGACGATTTTGTTCTCCTCTAATTTTTAGGGCCACTGCCAAAACAAGAATGCAAGAACATATTCAGCATCCTGGGGTGCAGATTCTGCCTGACCATACTCGACAACCCTAATTCTCGTCGGGTGCATGAAGGAAGATGCCAATTCCCTGGTGTTGATGCTGTAATAACCTTCAACCGAAAAACCTCGTCATCCAGAAAGAAAATTTCTTTTCTACATCAAGTCGGGAAATATTTCTATGTTTTCTTATGATTATTCATTGTCGTGTGTTTTAGGGACTGCTGGCTCGCTTGGCTAACTTGGGCATCTATGACAAACTGAGCATTGATAACGGTCGTACCAGAGGGCCACAAGTGGTTGCGCTGGCTTGCAAGATGGTTGGAGGTGGCAGTGATGGGTCCCTAGACCTCTGCGCAAGGATTTGCATTATCGATGAAAATGAAAGCATCATCTTCCACACCTATGTTAAGCCTCCCATTACTGTCACCAATTACAGGTACATTTTCAATTGCGCAAGCTTTTGAGAGACTTCTAATCAAGGTACTTTCCAGTGTTAGAGAGTAGGATCGTGAGCCAAATTTAACAAAAGCTTAAGATTGTTAATAATTGAAAATTATTGCATGAACTCAGCTCAAGTAAACGCCACTTTATCTAGAGCGAAACTCTCCAATATGATATAGTCCATGTGGGATCTATCTAATCCTGCAATTTGGATGTTTGAGTTCACACAAAACCGGGTTGATGCTTGTATGTATTTTACATAGAAGAGAACCCTGAAAAAGTGCCTAACTTTCAGGTATGAAACAACCGGAATAAGGCCAGAGTACTTGACAGAGGCAATGCCACTGAAGCAAGTCCAAAAGAGAATTCAAGAATTCCTCTGTAATGGTGAACCGATGTGGAAGATTCGTCCCAAAGGCAGTAAAGCCAGGATTCTTGTGGGTCACGGGTTAGACCATGATCTTAAATGTCTGCCACTAGATTATCCAATGATCAGGTAAAATAGTGAAAAAGAAAGGAAAAAAAGTTGTTTCCTAGAAAGCTCCTAGAAGTTTAGTTCTTTGTTCTTCATTTTCAGAGATGAAATTATTCATTAAGCCTAATATTGTCACTGCTGAGTGCAGAGATACAGCACAATATCCTCCACTGATGAAAACAAGCAAGCTGAGCAACTCTCTCAAGTACTTAACACAAGCCTACCTTGGGTAATTAAGCAATCAACTTTATCTATTATTGCGTTGCTGTTTGGCAAAATTATGAACATAATGATAATTGAAACTTTGGTGGGTACAGTTATGACATTCAGATCGGTATACAAGACCCTTATGGTGATTGCGTTGCAATGATGAGGCTTTACATGAAAATGAGATCTCAAGCTCACGTCAAAGAGGACTATCCGCTGGCAAAAAATTTCGACTTGAGGAGGCAAAGTGAGCTCGAGAGGATGAGCCCTGAAGAACTGTTGGACATCTCGAGGTCTGATTACTACTGTTGGTGTCTAGACTCTTAGATCAGTAACCCTTGTGTCACCGTTGGCGATTTGAAGCTCAATTCATTTGATCGAGGAATATTTCTTCATGCCAGATAAGGGAAACTTAGAAGCTAAACTAGTAGTGATATGCGTCGATATATCATAAAATTAAATAAGAATGTGAATGTATGAGTAGTCTCCATTTACATGTACTGGTTCTTGGTGCTTTGTGAAATCTAATTCATCCATCACATATGCAGTGACTGGATCGCTGAGTAACTTTGCGAGTTTGCTGACCTAATTGACTGAACACATGCAATTTTTCTACAAATTCACTTATCACTTATATGTGATCCTTAGAAATAGTTTTGTTTACGTGTACTTGACTTCATAATGATGAAACGCAGCTCATTGAACCCGGAAAATGAGCTAAATTTGGTCCAAATTTCATCATATCATCCTAATACTCTCGTTAGAGGGAGGGAGAGAGAGTCCATATTGTTCCTAGGAATCTGTTGATTGTTTGACAAGAGGGAGGATGCGAATACTAGTTGTTGTTCTATTAATGTTTTCATTGATATTGCAACAATTACGACAAATAGGATCTCTCTCTCTCTCTCTTCATGGGATCGAGTGGATGACAATCTCTCCTGTGACTCGACCGGTGCCAAGATATGAGAACGCTTCGAGAACCCGGGAAAATGGGAATGTGCCTCTGGGATCAATCACTGGCTTTATTTTCTGGCTCTCTATGAAGGGATTGAGTTTCTCCAAGACTGAGCCCTTAGATGTCAAGACAAACTTGAAAGCAGGTGGAGTCACACCCCCCACTATTGTCACCACACTTCCTCCTTCCTTCACTGCCCTTATCGCCCTCTCACGTTGACCTGCATGCATTTTATATAGTATCATTAAAATCTTCAAAAAGAGTATTCATTTAAATGCACCTTAAACTTTAGTAATAATACTATGATATAGAAACAGTTGTAATTCCATTTGGAAATACATGCATCCCTATGCGCGCGCGCGCAGATAGAGGAATTTATCTAAGCACAAAATTATCAAGACAAGACTGAGAAGTTGTACGAACTTCAAACTTGTAGATGGAAAAGCTTAGTTAATATTTCGAACCCCCTGTACCTACTGCATCATACACAACGTTAAATTTCTCCAGGAGGTCTTCGAAGTTCTCTTTGGTGTAATCAATGGCCAAATCAGCTCCCAAACTCTTCAGCAAGTCCAGCTTTCTGGTGCTAGATGTAGCTGCCACTCTTGTTGCACCAAAGACTTCCTTGGCTAGCTGTGTATTAGGACAAAAAAAAATTCAGACATATACATCACCCAACGTTGAATCCCAATAACTGAAACTTCCAAATATACGTAGATTGAAACGATAAGATGATTATAGCATACGTATCATAATCTCAAGGTCTAAATTGAGTGAATACTTGAGCAGATTCCACCCCAATAACAGTTGACATCATTGCATCTGTTATGAGCTTTTCTTTTTTCTTTTCCAAGCATCAACGGATCTTACCAATTCGAAATGAGATACCTGAATCACGAGGCACCCCACACCACCGGCGCCACCCAAAATGAGGATGGACTTGCCAGACGAGAAGCAAGTCCTCTCGAGGCCGTCATAAGCGGTTTCAATGGCTGAGGGAAGTGAAGCAGCTTCGACAAAGCTCAAGTTCTTGAGAGCCAGCTGCCTCTCTTCCCCAGCAGTGTACTCAGCCAGAGTGCCATGTTGCTTTGGGTGGTCCAAAGATTTCTCATTGATGTCACCACACACTTCGTCCTGGTCCAAGGATTTCTCATTGACGTCTCCGTACACTTCGTCCCCAACTTTGAACTTCTTCACTTGATCCCCGACTTTCACCACCACACCGGCCACGTCATAACCCGGTGCAATCTTAATGAACACACACACACAAAGAGAGAGAACAAAAAATATTTCAATAAAAAAAAGTAATTAGAAGCTAATAACCTACTCATAGTGATAATACTCGAAAATGTCTTCAGGTAATTAAGTCTTTATATCATTCACTGTCTATCGAAAATCGCTTTTCACCAGCGACGCTAACATAATTGATGGAATACGAAATGAGAAATTCAAGATCATAATATATTCACATTTAGCATGCTTTTGTAGTTACCAGCAATGGGTGGAATTAAAAAAAATGTACTTAATATGATATCTTACAGGTGGCAAAGAGTCGGAGTCCTTAAAGAAGCCAAGAGCTCTCTTGGCATCAACAGGATTTAGGGCAGCAGCAACCACCTTAACAAGGACCTGGTCTTCCTTAATCTCAGGAACCCTAACATCTGAATCTAGCTTCAAGACATTGATGGGATTTCCATGTTAGACGTAGAGCCAAGCCTTGATCTTAGAGGGGATGGTGACATTTGAGTAGGAAGCCATTGAATAAGCAAAAACCAAGCCAAGCAATTGTGGGTGGATTGGTGAGAAGAGGTTCTTTGTTCTTCAATAAGATGAAGCAAACTCACCTTGTCAATCTATATATAGTGTTAAGGTAGAGAGTCGATGAGGTTGACTATCATGGTTTGGTGAAGCTTGACTGGTTCGAGCATTTTGGATTTGTCAATGTACAGAGACATGGATGTAATCCAAGGTCACTGTGTCCAAATGCAATGTTCGGGTGAATTTCATCATATATAATAAAAGTTAGAATAATAATCTTATCCGAAAACGGAAACTTTTTAAGGTATTCTAACCATTGGGGAGATTACCAAAAAAGTCTTAAACATATTGTAATTGTGTTAATTCAGTTCTGAACCTTTCAATTGTGCCAATTCAGTTCAAAACCTTTTCACAATTTGTCAATCCTATGGTTAGAATACCTTAAAAAGTTTCTATTTTCAGATAAGATTATAATTCTACCAAGAATGTGCAACTATTATCATAAACGATGAAATTCACCCGAACATTGCATTTAGACACAATGAACTTGGATTACATACATGTCTCTGTACATTGACAAATCCAAATGATTGAACCAAAGTCAAGCTCCACAAATCCATGATAGTCAACCTCATCGACGCTCTACCTTAACACTATATATAGATTGACAAGGTGAGTTCACTTCAACTTATTAAAGAAGAAAGACCTCCATTCTCTTCTATATTCTCACCAATCCACACACAATTACTTAGCTTGGCTTTTGCTTATTCAATGGCTTCCTACTCAAATGCCACCATCCCCTCTAAGATCAAGGCTTGACTCTACGCTGAACTTGGCAATCACGTCAATGTCTTGAAGCTAGATTCAGATGTTAGGGTTGCCAAGATTAAGGAAGACTAGGTCATTGTTAAGGTTCTTAAGGCATCATTAAAAATGTCAACGTCAGTGTTGGCCATCCTACCTTAAAAAGAAAGAAAAAAAAAAGAAAAAAAAATTATAAATATTAGAAATATTATTTTAAAAAATGTCAATGTCAGCGCTGCCCTTACCACATAGGATTGCCAGTGTCCACGTTAATGTTTTCCAACCAAATTTGGTTGAAAGGACTCAATTGGAAATATGTAAAAACATTTAGAACTAAATTGACATAATTGAAAGTCTAATGACTGAATTGGTAAAATTGCAATATGTTTATGAATTTTTTGGTAATTTCCTCTCTGACCATTCTAAGCAATTTCAAGAAGCTCTAATCTATTGCCAAAATGACATTTTTTAAACTCTTTTTCTTAGACTCAAGTTCGTCGTTATATTCAGATTACAATATTCATGGACTTCATGAATATTGACCGTCGCATCTATTCCTAATTCATTGTTTCCTTTATCCATGGTAATTTATTTCATTAATTCTTTAACATTTTAATGGCCTATCATTGCCTACCATCTTAATCTTCAATAACTTAATAATTTGGTCATCTTTTTATGATAGCATTTTGTTGAAGTGCACGTGCGAGGTTTGTCAAAAAGTCCCATGGGTATGGAGTGGTTAATCTATTCTAATTGGCTTGTAACTTATAGGCTCAAGCTTTTGAATGAAAATGAGTTTAACTGGATATGTTGACGTGCCCGGACTTGAACTCCTTCTTAGCTATCTCTCCAGTAAAGGTATCGGATTTTTGTTGCTTGCTCCGAACAATAACTATGCTCGCCAAGTTTCATTTATTGTCTTGCTTGTTTTCAGCAGTGGAGGATACCTTGCGTATCTCCGCACTCAGCCATGACAATATTAGTGTTAATGAATAGTTTCATCTCTGAAAATAGAGAACAAAGAACTAAAAGCTTAGGAGCTTTCTAAGGAACAACTTTTCTTCTCTTTTTTCTCTTTTGCAATTTTACCTAATAATTATGAATGGATATTCTAGTTGCTGACGGTGAAGATCATGATCTGAGCGGTGACCCACAAGAATCCTGGCTTTACCGCCTTTGGGACGAATCTTCCACATCAGTTCACCATTACAGAGGAATTCTTGAATTCTCTTTTGTACTTGCTTCAGTGGTATGGCCTCCTTCTTCAAGTACTCTGGCCTTATTCCTGTTGTTTCATACCTTAGAGTTCGGCACTTTTTCGGGGTTCTCTTCGATGCTAAACCCTTACAAGCATCAACCATGGTTCCTGCGAACTCAAAACTTTCAAACTGTGGTGTCGATTCGGCTAGATGTTCCTTTTTCAATAAAGACATTGACTTATCTTATGATGGCTTCTTGTATCAGTACGCAAGAAAAGAAGGTGAACCGTCTCAGGAAGAACATACTGCCTTCCTTTTGTACTAGCTGTCGAAGTTTGTGTTCTTTCGCCCAGCACTCCAGATTTAGAAGGACCTAGCTAGCTTAGCAAGCATTTTGCACTTTGTCACCTCATCTTGGCCCTACTATACAGAGGATTAGGTTATGCCTCCGTGCCGATGGGCGAGACGACCTCCGGCGTCTTTTATGGTCCCTTTTAGATTCTCCAGGCGTGGGTGAAACTTTATTTCCCTTCTTTGTTCTCCGATGTTAAGTTGCTCCTGCCCAAGAGAGATAAATCTGACCATTACTTCCCAGAAAACAGGGGAACCAACCTACTGAGTTACAAACTTAATCCAATTCCAGCCAGCAAATTCTGCGTTCAAACATTTCCTCCGCGGGTAGCGCCTGATTTCTGTCCTGTCTCTCTCTCTCGTCCTGAGTTTAGTGACCTCTTTGATTTTCCCCGTTCCAAAGAGACTCAACAATTCTGGTTTTCCGTTCTGGTTCCTACCGATTGGCCTTTGAAAATATCTGCGAAGGGAAGCTTAAACTTGGCATGGAGGTCTATTTTCGGCTGTACTGCGCTCGGCAATTTGGGCTTACACAAGGCATTCCGATTCCCACCTCATATTCTATGGAGTCTCCTTTTGACCGGAACAATTTTTATGTGACTACTAAGTCCAGTGATCCCTTCTAATGTTGCCGTTAAATAACAGCGGTGGTGCTCGGGAAGCACTCTGTCAAAGCGTTTTTGCCCCTTCATGGGGTCATGATTTGCCTATTGGTGGGCCTAAACCCTTTCCTCTCGACGCTCGTGACGACAGAAGAAATACCTCCTCTGGCCGCTCGTGTAAGACCCAAATGGAGAGCTCCTTCGGGTATTTCTCCGTAATTTGATGCTTTGAACTTTTGGAAATTATTTTTGTATGTTCATCAGCCGGCCATTGCCAAGGCTCAACGATCGGCAAAGGAAAATAGGGAAAAAGAAAAAAAAGAAAAAGAAAAATTCAGAAAATTCATAACAAAATGCAAAATCGTCCACGTCAATACTAACTATTCCATGTTAGTGATTACCGATTAAAATTGATCGGGATGACTATATTGGCAAATCGTCAACAGATTTAAAACTAAATTAGCCAAACTAAAAAATTTATAACTGAATTGGCATCCGTACAATAAATTCATGACTTTTATGGTAATTATTCTAATAATTTCATCATATCATCATAATATACTCTCTTTTTTTCTTTTTTTTGGAGGGGAAGAGAATTGTCTTTATTTTCGCAAGTGAAAACATTAATAGAACAACTCGTATGACAAACCACATCCTCCATCTTGTCGAACAATAAGCTCATTTAATATATCATCGGGAACACTATGGACATGGCGGTGGATGTGCCCCCACTCCATTATTTAGATCGAACACTACAATCTCTCTCTATATAGACATTCATGGGATCGGGTAGATGACAATCTTTCCGGCAGGTCGGCCAGTCTCCAGATACGAGAACGCTTCGAGAACCCGAGAAAATGGGAATGTGCCTTTGGGATCAAGCACTGGCTTTATTATCTGGCTCTCTAGGAAGGGATTCAGTTTCTCCAGGATTGAGCCCTTTGATGTCACATGGAACTTGAAAGCAGGTGGAGTTACAGGCCCCCCTACTGTCACCACACTTCCTCCTTCCTTCACACCCCTTATGGCCCTCTCGCTTTGACCTGCATGCATTTCATTTAGTACCATTAAACTCTTCAGAAAAGCTACTGCTAGAAGATGATGTAGAAATAGTTTGTAATTCCATTTTTAGAAATAACGCATGCGCATGTGGTTGGGTGTGTGTACATGGAGGAATTTTTCTAAGCACAAAGTTAATTAGACAAGAGTTAGAAGTTGTTCGAACTCCAAACTTGAAAATGGAAAAAATGGTGAATATTTCAAACTCCACATACCAACTGCATCATACACAACATCGAATTTCTCCGGGAGGTCTCCGAAGTTCTCTTTGGTGTAATCAATGGCCAAATCAGCTCCCAAACTCTTCAGCAAGTCCAGCTTTCCGGTGCTAGCTGTAGCTGCCACTCTTGATGCACCAAAGACTTGCTTGGCGAGCTATGTTTTTGGACAGATAAAATCATATATTTATATGTAAAAATATCACCCAACATTGGATCCTAAAAACTGAAATTTCCACATATACATAGATTGAAACGATAAGATGATTATATCCTATGTGTGGTTATCTCAAGGTCTAAATTGAATGGATAATCAAGCAGATCCCGACCCAATAACCGTTGACATCATTGTTTCTGTCATGAGCTTTTCATTTTTTCTTTTCCAAGCATCAACAGAGCTTAGCAATTTGCAATGATATACCTGAATCACGAGGCTACCAATACCACCAGTGCCGCCCAAAACGAGGATGGATTTGCCAGGGGAGAAGTGAGTCCTCTCGAGGCCTTCGTAAGCGGTTTCAATGACCAAGGGAAGTGAAGCAGCTTCGGCAAAGCTCAAGTTCTTGGGCTTGAGAGCCAGCAGCCTCTCTTCCACAGCAGTGTACTCAGCCAGAGTGCCATGCTGCTTTGGGAAGACCAAAGATATCTCATTGACGTCCCCGTACACTTCGTCCCCAACTTTGAACTTCTTCACTTTATCCCCCACTTTCACCACCACACCGGCCACGTCGTAGCCCGGCACAATCTTAATCGACATGAAGAAGAAAGAAAGACGTGAAAAACATTCCAATGAAAAAATTAATTAAAAGCTAATAACATACTTGTAATGACAATTCTCGAAAAAGTCTTCTGGTAATCAAGTTTTTATGCCAGCTGATGGAATACAAAAGTTGTAGATTGCAATAGATTCTCATTCAACACAATCTGTAGTCACGGCCGATGGACAAAACGAAAAAAGATTTTGCGTAATATGATGTCTTACGGGTGGTGAAGAGTCGTTGTCCTTTAAGAAGCCGCGAGCTCTCTTGGCATCAATAATATTTAGGGCAGCAGCAACAACCTTAACAAGGACCTGGTCTTCCTTAATCTCGGGAACCCCGACATCTGAAACTAGCTTCAAGACATCGATGGGGTTCCCAAGTTCGGCATAGACCCAAGCCTTGATCTTGGAGGGGATGGTGAAACCTGAACAGGAAGCCATTGAATAAGCAAAAGCCAAGCTAAGTAACTGTGTATGGATTGGTGAGAGTATAGAAGAGAACAGAGCTTTCCTTTTTTGGTTATATAGTGTTAAGGTAGAGGGTGGACGAGGTTTATCATTATGGATCGGTGAAGCTTGACTTTCGTTTAATCATTTTGGATTTGTCAATGTACAGAGACATGGATGGGGTCCAAGTACGTAGTGTCTAAATGCAATATGGTCGGGTCAATTTCATCGTGCCATGATCATAGTTGGACGTTCTTGGTAGAATAGTAATCATATCTATACATAAAATATTGAAAACGAAGCCTTCTCGAGAGATTCTAACCATTCATTCTAAGCAAATTTGATGAACCCTAATCTATTGCCTACCCAACATTTCTGGTCTTTTTCGTAAATTCAAGTGGCGGCTAGCACAAACATGGGTTGGAGAAGGGACCGTCGAAGGGTCAAACGTCGGCAACAAATTTTTTTGAGGGAATTGGAAGACTTCTTGATCTTTGTTTTCCTTTGTTATTATTATTATTATTTTACTTCTATGTTTCTTTTTGCAAACTCAAATTTAGAGACAACATCAGAGTAGGGTCCGTTGTTCTTTCCACTATTGCAGGCAAGACACAATGAATATCTCTTACTTTCTTGCAATTAAAGAAGTAGAGACTAAAGAAACTTTCTCCACAGTAATGTATTAATCGATTACAAAATCCTAAAATAATTGGAAGTTCGCCAGAGAATAATATCTAGAATCCTTCATATATATTACTATCGCAACCTAACTTTTTCCTGCGTTGAGGAAGAAATGATAGGTTTAGAGGTGCTTACCCAACATGGTGCGAGCTTTTTGACGGCTCATCTACCAAGGGGCAGAGGCACTCCCAAGCCTCACACCTCGCGCGGCACGTGAGACTATCACATTTCTCATTTTAAGCCTAAGTTTGTTAACTATGAAGTCGTCATTAACCATTTTGAGGTGGGTAGGTAAGAAACCCAATTGAGATCAGGGAGAATCAACTCAATCCTACGGAATCAGAGATTCTAGATTTGGGGACTTGCTTACGTTAATATTGTTATTAACGTCCTTTTCGATACCTAATTGGTTAGTTGGTTGGTTTTCTAAATAATCATGCAATCTTAATAGCGCCTTTTAGTGCTAACGTCAAAGTCATTTGTAGGTGAGCATGTAACATGTCTTTGTATTTTTCCATTTAGATTCTAGATTGAACTAACCTAATCTAGAGAAAGAAACTAACAAGCAATGTATTGAAAGTGCGGTGGATAAAGTAAACATCCAAAAAATATGAAGGTGAACCATTTTAAGTGCAAGGAAATAAAACCCGCAACTCGTCAGGTGTTCATTACAAAGGTTGAGCTGGATTGGACATCAACATCCACCGTCTTCAACATGCAAAGGCCACCGCCTCCTTGGGCTACCATGAACATCCATCGCATTGGGATGTTGGGTTTCGGAAACAAACATTACATTGATGCAATCAAGCAGTTCAAACAAGAAATGCAAGCAAATCAAAAATGGCCTTGGGATCAGCCTCTGGAAATCATGCATAGTGACCCCGCCCACCTAGGTTACTAAGGTTCATTGAGTGTGATTAGCACGTTAGATCTTCACTTGCGAAAGCGATGTAAAGAGTTAATGCTACTAATCCTAAGGTTAATTCTAATGACCCAATTGGATACCCGCCAATCACATGTCGAGATCCTAGCCATACATCTAGCAAAAACAAGAGTAAGCCTTGAATTAAACATATGACATGGCAAGCTAACTCGGCTACACAATCAAACAAACAACGATCAAAGGTGGCACATCCCTTTTCAACTCAAACCAGACTGAATAAACCATGGATTAATTAACCTAGCAAACGAAATCCAATCAAGGCAATCCAGGCATCATTGTAAAGCTTAAGACATGAGGTTTAAAAGTCTAGAAGAAAATTTCGGCCAATTTGGTCCCGAAGGATCCTCAATTTTGGAAAACAGACCCGGAGGTCAGAAAACAAGTCCAGTTTTGTTCTGGGACTCTGACAGTTTTTGAAAAATAGCAAATGATGTCTAAAAATCATAAATTTCACAGACAGATAGATTGACCTATTCTGAGAAATTTTTGTGTTTGATTTTTTTCCAAAAGAGCTCTTTAAGTTTGTGAAAATTGCCAATTTTACCCCATAGGTCAGGTTTTATCAGTTTTGAAAACCAACCCGAGCAGTGTCCGTATTTTGCAAAATTGACCAACCCAACTCAGCACCCATGACCCCAAAATTTGCAGGTTACTAATTAAGACCCCCAATGAACAACTTTCATGTTTTGGGTTTTTGCAAAAAAGAGCCGCAACTTTGTCATTGGTCCTAGTCCAGTTCTTAGGGGGAATGGGCCAGTCCGTGGACTGTACAGGTTGATCCTTGAAGCTGAGACTTTAGGGTTAGTCCAACTCAGACCAATACTTAAGATATTTTTTTTCAAACCCTAGGATTGTTTAAGTCATGTATATTTCTCTTTACTTGTTATTTCATTTGTATATCTAATGGCCGAATTCTTTTTCTTTTTTTAGATATGGATTGTCTTACCGAGGATATTACCATCGATAAATAAAGTTTACACATTGAGGTTGAATGAATATAAGTGATGAGATGTTCTATCAATTACACTAATACTAATTTCAATTTAAAATTATTGTTAAGTATCAACTATGTTTGCCATTTGTTTTGTTTTTAGGTGATTAGAAATTCAAGTAATCTTTTAAGAATGAACAAGATATAAAGTTGTATAAATTATGGTTTATGTTACGTATATAGAACTTTTTTATGTTTATTTTATTTTATGTGTTGGTCTTCTTTGGTTTGTTACTTTTGGTAAGTAGAGATTTCTATTTCATTCGTATCGGTGTTCACAGTTTGGTTACTCAATATCACATTGTTGATAGATATGTAATTTTAAAGAATACGTTAGTCCTTTCAAGGAATACAAATAATAAAAGAAAAAAGAATCGGTTGGTCCCGGGTTGACGCTAAAACCGAATCGAACTCATAGAGTCAGTCTAGTCCTTGGTCCCAAGCTCGACAGGGTCAGTCCCCGGTCCCCAAAATTGGGGAAATCACCATGCGAGTTGGTCCCTAGGGTAGGTGCTAAACCGGTTCAACTCGAACCATGCTCACCCCTACGCAATACACCCAAGCTTTCATTTTAGTTGGAATTACGAAATACATGGCCATGGAAGAGAGGCGATGCTGTTAAGCATTAAAGTTAGACCCCATGATTTGGGCTGACAGGATGCTTTTCGCACGAGGTTTGGGCACACGTTTCATTTATTAAGTTCCATACTATGCTATTAGAGAAATCGCGATAGATTTGGCCCATTCGTATCATAACACTCTCATTAAAGGAGGCACAGAGAGAGATCCTTCCTATTTGTCATTATTTTGGCAATATCAATGGATACATTAATAGAACAACTGGTATTCGCATGAAGATGACGATAACTTTATTGTATAATTCATCCTTATTGCCAATGTACACAATACAAACATCCTCCCTCCTGTCGAACAACAAGCTTATTCTATATATAACTAGGAACAATATAGACATATGTGTGGATGTGCTCCCAGTCTAATATTTAGAGAGAAGACTACAATCTCTCTCTTATTTCATGGGATCGGGTGAATGACGATCTTTCCGGTGACTCGGCCGGTCTGGAGATACGAGAACGCTTCCGGAGCCCGAGAAAATGGGAATGTGCCTTTGGGATCAATCACTGGCTTTATTTTCTGGCTCTCTAGGAAGGGATTGAGTTTCTCCAAGACTGAGCCCTTAGATGTCAAAATGAACAGGACAGCAGGTGGAGTTGCCGCCCCCGATATTGTCACCACACTTCCTCCTTCCTTCACTGCCCTTATTGCCCTCTCACTTTGACCTGCATGCATTTCATTTGGTATCATTAAACTCTTCAAAAAAGCCTACAAAATCATAAGTATTCATTTAAGTGCACCTTAGACTTTGGTAAAAATTCTAGCTAGAAGAAGATACAGAAATAATTGCAATTCCATTTGGAAATATATGCATCCCTGTGTGTGTATAGATAGAGGAATTTATCAAAGCACAAAATTATTAAGACAAGACTAGAAGTTGTTCGAACTCCAAACTTGTAAATTGAAAAATAGTGCATAATTCGAACACCACATACCAACTGCATCATACACAACGTCAAATTTCTCCGGGAGGTCTTCGAAGTTCTCTTTGGTGTAATCAATGGCCAAATCAGCTCCCAAACTCTTCAGCAAGTCCAGCTTTCCGGTGCTAGATGTAGCTGCCACTCTTGATGCACCAAAGACTTCCTTGGCTAGCTGTGTTTTAGGACCAACAAAAGATCATATATATCTTCATAGGTTGAAACGATAAGATGATTATATGATATAATATGCATCGAATTCTCAAGGTCTAAATTGAACGAATACTGGAGCAGATCCCAACCCAATAACAGTTCATTGTTTCTGTTATGAGCCTTTCATTTTTCTTTTCCAAGCATCAATGGAGCTTAGCAACTCAAAATGATATACCTGAATCACGAGGCTGCCCACACCACCAGCGCCACCCAAAACGAGGATGGATTTTCCAGGCGAGAAGCGAGTCATCTCGAGGCCTTCGTAAGCGGTTTCAATGGCCAAGGGAAGTGAAGCAGCTTCGACAAAGTTCAAGTTCTTGGGCTTGAGAGCCAGCAGCCTCTCTTCCACAGCAGTGTACTCAGCCAGAGTTCCATGTTGCTTTGGGTGGTCCAAAGCTTTCTCATTGATGTCTCCGTACACTTCGTCCCCAACTTTGAACTTCTTCACTTGACCCCCGATTTTCACTACCACACCGGCGACGTCATAGCCCGGCACAATCTTGATGAACATGGAAAAACAGAGAGACGTAAAAAGAACATTTCAATGGACGAAATTAAACAAAAAATGTACGCAATATGATGTCTTACGGGTAGCGCAGAGTCGGTGTCCTTAAAGAAGCCAAGAGCTCTCTTGAAATCAACTGGATTTAGGGCAGCAGCAACAACCTTAACAACGACCTGGTCTTCCTCAATCTCAGGAACCCTAACATCTGAAACTAGCTTCAAGACATCGATGGGGTTCCCATGTTCGGCATAGACCCAAGCCTTGATCTTAGAGGGGATGGTGAAATTTGAATAGGAAGCCATTGAATAAGCAAAAGCCAAGCTAAGTAATTCTGTGTGGATTGGTGAGAGTATAGAAGAGAATAGAGGTTCTTTGTTCTCTAATAAGTTGAAGTGAACTCACCTTGTCAATGTATATATAGTGTTAAAGGGAGAAGGTGGATGAGGTTGATTATCATGGATTGGTGAAGCTAGACTTTGGTTTAAGCATCTTGGAGTTGTCAATGTACAGAGACAAGGATGTGGTCCAAGTTCATTGTGTCTAAATGCAATGTTCGGGTGAACTCCATCGTTGGCTAATAATAGTGGGACATTCTTGGTAGATTAGTGATCTTATCTACACATTCCAACCGTTTAGAGGCTATTATTTTGATTTGATGTCATCTTATGATTCATGAGCATATTAATGCAACATTAATCAGGATTTTGAATAAGACAACATTTTCCTTCTTCTTTTTTTCCTTTTCAATACATATTAAAAGTTTCAATATATATGTTAAAGCAGTAATAAAAATGAGAGGTGTTATAAGTTTTTATCATTTTGGCATTGAGCTATTTTTCGCAGGACCTCCCCTACAGTATTGTCACCACAACAAAGTTTAATCACCAAGTTCTGCATATATTGGTGTGGTTCCTCTAACGCATATTCAATCATACCGGCATAGCTCCAACAACCATGACGAATGACTAATTTGGTCCTAAACCTATTGTACGGATATCAACTCAATCTTAAACTTTTTAATTATGCCAACGTAGTCCTAAACATTTGCGCGAAATTCCAATATAGTCATTCCAACAAAAGAAGTCCAATATATATTGCATTTATGTCAATACAGTTCTAGACATTTTAATTGTACCAATTTGAATCCACATTTTGACGATTTACCAATGTAGTCCATCTAGACAATTTTGGTTGGGAATCACTGACATGGACGTTAGCCATTCTACATAACATGATTGACGTTGACGTTGACAAAATTTAAATTTTTTTTCTTTTTATTTTTGCCCTCGCCCAAGCCATTGTCGATCGCGAGCAAGGGACACCAAACCCTCACCAGAGGCTGTGTGGGCGGCCTTACCCAGGCCACGAAGGTCAAGCCCTCACCAGATTCGGCGAGGGCAACCCTCACCCAAGAGAGGGTGGCGCCTATGTAGCAAGGGTCGTGCTTGCCAAATTTAGTGAGGGCTCGACCCCCATGGCTAGGTGAGGACTGCAACCCTCCCTTGTGGCTAGCGAGGGCTCACAAGCCCTTGCCCAGTAGCCAGCAACCCCACTCGACCACAATGGAAAAAAAAGGAAATAATAAAAAAAATCAAAGAAAAATATTTAAAATTTGTCTACATCGACGCCGTTCGTGCCACATAGGACGACCGACGTTTATGTGAGCGATTTCCAGCCAAAATTGACCAGATGGAATGCATTGGCAAAATGTCAAAATGTTTAGGACTCAATTGGTACAATTGAAAAGTTTATAGCTCAATTGGCACAAGTGTAATCAATAAATTTAATATTTTTTTGTGCTTTTCCCTATATTTTTGAGGTTCCATTTTTTTTTTTTTGTAATTTATAGAATTTTTGGAATTATGGATTACTCTGTCCGTGTTTTTATTGGACAACTGCATCATCCAATCCAAAAACATTACCTCAAAGAAAACGAATAATTGATTCTAGTTCACCTTTTTCAGTCAATAAACAATTGCACTTATCCATAATGTTTTTAGCTTCATATTACTATATATCTGTATAACTAGCAACAACAACAAAAAATGCCCACGTGGAAAAAAAAGTGAAAGAAAAATTACATATGAAGATGAATAGTAGAATGTTTGGACTATAAAGGAAAATCTACATATGTTAAGATATATTTAAATTTGAATTTGGAAAGGTCAGTGACTTAAGTATTGGGATTTAAAATTTTTTGAGGTATTTAGGAAGGATTCCAATTCGGAAAAGGTTCGCGATTTAAAGGCTCCGTTTATTTCGCCGAAAATGAATTATTTGAAAAATATTTTCCTAAAAATGATAGCCTGTATCAGTTGAAATAATTAGTCAATGGAAAATATTTTCATTATCGACAATAATTTATGTCTCAACATCTTTGTAGATGATGAAAATATTTTTCGTTTTAGTCATTTATGTTAGCAATATATGTCCATTTGTTTTACGGAAAATAAACTTTGTCGGAAAATGTTTTCAAAGGACAAGTCGTTTCCTTATTTATTTTTGTTTTTGTTGTATTTTGCAAATGATATGAAAGTCAAATTCTCAAGTTAACTCCAGGTCAGATTCAAACTTTTAATACAATCCCGGGCTCGGACTAATCCTGGGGACTCGGGCAAGAGAGCCGGGTTCCAGGTCCGATCATCAGGTCCTGGGCCAGGGCGTCGAGGGTCCTGGGCGGCCACTGAGGTCCTGAGCCCCACCTCCGGGGTCAGCGGCCCAGCCCCCGGGGCACCAAGTCTCAATCCGTTCCCTCCATGACCGAGCCCTATCTTTTCCCCCAAAACCATCGAGCCCTGATTTTCCCTCCAATCACCAAGCCCTAGTTTTTTCCCGCACCAATTGAGCATGTGAGTGAGAGATGATGACAATGTCCATTGAGTGAGAGAGACAGAGACGGCGTGCGAGCGAGCAATTGAAATTTCAGACCGAGTTTGTCCAAGTTGTTGGAATGAAGAAAGAGGAATTAGATCAACATTAGAGAGAAAGAACAGCGCCGCGTCGTTCATACTTACTAATATCGAACTTTTCTGGAAGGTCTTCGAAGTTGTCCTTTGTGTAATCAATGGCCAGATCAGCACCCAAACTCTTGAGCAGATCCAGTTTCCCAGTGCTAGATGTAGCTGCCACTCTTCGACACACCAAAAACTTCCTTAGCTAGCTGGGTCATTGAACCAACTGAATTCTTAACACCGTAAGTGAACTAGTGTTTAGTCTCCTTATACAAGCGGTAATTATGGTGGAAATTCCTGCTTTTCAGCAAGAATCATGGGCGGATTGCCATCGATAGACGACTTAAATCTTCACTTGAGGAGAAAATATTCGACATTTTCGCTATCATCATATGTCCTCTTTCTTTAAATCAAGAACTGTCACACCCAAAATCCATAAGAATAGGGGAACGACATGGCCGTCCTTTCATATGAAGGACATATCCCCAAAAGACAATCAATGAACCTATTATCAAAATATATATCTTTAACTATATATAATATGATAAGCCAACAGGTTGATTACAATATCAGAGTTTCTATAATCTAACAAAAGAATATATACAATCTAGAACTCATCCAACCCAACGTACTAACAACAACCAAAAACTCGACTCCCATAAGCTATACCCAAAAATACAACCAAAAGTCCCCGCCAAACGTTCTCATACTAACGGCCACCAATCGAGGGACCTGAAAACACGCAAGATGAGAGGACTACAATCTCTCTCTCTCTCTCTCTCTCTCTCTCTCTCTCTCTCTCTCTCATTTCATGGGATCGGGTGAATGACGATCTTTCCAGTGACTCGGCCGGTCTCGAGATACGAGAATGCTTCCGGAGCCCGAGAAAATGGGAATGTGCCTTTGGGATCAATCACTGGCTTTATTTTCTGGCTCTCTAGGAAGGGATTGAGTTTCTCCAAGACTGAGCCCTTAGATGTCAAAATGAACAGGACAGCGGGTGGAGTTGCCGCCCCCGCTATTGTCACCACACTTCCTCCTTCCTTCACTGCCCTTATTGCCCTCTCACTTTGACCTGCATGCATTTCATTTAGTATCATTAAACTCTTCAAAAAAGCCTACAAATCATACGTATTCATTTAAGTGCACCTTAGACTTTGGTAAAAATACTAGCTCGAAGAAGATACAGAAATAATTGCAATTCCATTTGGAAATACATGCATCCCTCTGTGTGTATAGATAGAGGAATTTATCAAAGCACAAAATTATTAAGACAAGACTAGAAGTTGTACGAGCTCCATACTTGTAAATTGAAAAATAGTGCATAATTCGAACACCACATACCAACTGCATCATACACAACGTCGAATTTCTCCGGGAGGTCTTCGAAGTTCTCTTTGGTGTAATCAATGGCCAAATCAGCTCCCAAACTCTTCAGCAAGTCCAGCTTTTTAGTGCTAGATGTAGCTGCCACTCTTGATGCACCAAAGACTTCCTTGGCTAGCTGTGTTTTAGGACCAACAAAAGATCATATATATCTTCATAGGTTGAAACGATTAGATGATTATATGATATGATATGCATCGAATTCTCAAGGTCTAAATTGAACGAATACTGGAGCAGATCCCAACCCAATAACAGTTGACATATTGTTTTTGTTATGAGCCTTTCATTTTTCTTTTCCAAGCGCCAATGGAGCTTAGCAACTCAAAATGATATACCTGAATCACGAGGCTGCCGACACCACCAGCACCACCCAAAACGAGGATGGATTTTCCAGGCGAGAAGCGAGTCCTCTCGAGGCCTTCGTAAGCGGTTTCAATGGCCAAGGGAAGTGAAGCAGCTTCGACAAAGCTCAAGTTCTTGGGCTTGAGAGCCAGCAGCCTCTCTTCCACAGCAGTGTACTCAGCCAGAGTTCCATGTTGCTTTGGGTGTTCCAAAGCTTTCTCATTGATGTCTCCGTACACTTCGTCCCCAACTTTGAACTTTTTCACTTGACCCCCAATTTTCACTACCACACCAGCCACGTCGTAGCCCGGCACAATCTTGACGAACATGGAAAAACAGAGAGACGTAAAAAGAACATTTCAATGGAAAAAAGTAATTAGAAGCTAATAACCTACTCATAATGATAATTCTTGGAAATAGTCTTCTGATAATCATGTTTTTATATCGTCCACCATCGGTCAAAAATTACTTTTAGGAAGCGGTGTTACCATATCTGATGAAATGCGAAACAAGAAACTCAAGATCATAATAGATTTGCATTCAGCACGCATTTCTAGTCACCAGCAATGGACGAAATTTAGCAAAAAAATGTACGCAATATGATGTCTTACGGGTAGCACAGAGTCGGTGTCCTTAAAGAAGCCAAGAGCTCTCTTGAAATCAACTGGATTTAGGGCAGCAGCAACAACCTTAACAAGGACCTGGTCTTCCTCAATCTCAGGAACCCTAACATCTGAAACTAGCTTCAAGACATCGATGGGGTTCCCATGTTCGGCATAGACCCAAGCCTTGATCTTAGAGGGGATGGTGAAATTTGAATAGGAAGCCATTGAATAAGCAAAAGCCAAGCTAAGTAATTCTCTGTGGATTAGTAATAATAGTGGGACATTCTTGGTAGAATAGTGATCTTATCTTTACATTCCAACTGTTTAGAGGCTACTATTTTGATTTGATGTCATCGTATGATTCATGAGCATATTAATGCAACATTAATCGGGATTTTGAATAAAACGACCTTTTCTTTTCTTTTTTCTTTTTCAATATATATGTAAAAGTAGTAATAAAAATGAGAGGTGTTATAAGCTTTTCATCATCCTGGCGTCAAGCTATTTTCCATAAGACCTTCTTTACATTATCGCCACCACAATAGAGTTTAAACACCAAGTTCGGGAAGGATTGGTGTGGTTCCTCTAACGCATATTCAGTCATATTTGCATAGCTCCAACAACCATGGGGAAAAACCAATTCAGTCCTAAATCTATTGTACATATATCAACTCAGTCTTAAACTTTCTAATTTTGCCAATGTAGCCCTAAACATTTGCACGAAATTTCAATGTAATCCTTCCGACCAATTGCCATTGGAAATCACTGACATGGGATTTACAAGTTGTGTACGTCAACATGCCACGTAGCACTACCGATGATGACTGAACGCCACAACATCAATTTCTGTCGGCAATAGACCGAAAATATCATATTGAAATTTCGCACAAAGACTTAGGACTGAATTAATAAAATTGAAAATTTTATATTAAATTGATATCCTCACAATAGGTTTATACTGATAGGGTAAATTATCCCACCTACAGGAGCAGCAAGAGTTCTAGAGAGTACTTTATGTTGTTATTCACTACCAAATTGCATGGCGCTCTCGTGCTGAGTCGTCTTGTATCAGAAACCGTGTTTGGTTTCGATGATTAGTAATGGATAATATAGCAATCATTTGTCGAGTCGCAGGGTTTGTCAGGAAATAATAGCACGATGGCATATTTGATGGACAGATAATTTTGATTCATGTGAAATTACTCCAAGTTGATGGATTATAAAAAAAAAATTCTAAACATATTGTATTTGTGTCAATACCGTCCTAAACATTTTAATTGTACCAATTTAAATCATGCACCTTTTGATGATATGTCAATGTAGTCCATCTAGCCAATTTTGATCGGAAATAACTGACATGAACGCCGGTCATCCTACGTAACACAATCGATGTTGACGTTAACACATTTTATAATTTTTTTAATTTTTAATATTTTTCTTTTTTTATTTCATTGTGGCCAGCAATGACCTGGACAAGCCATCACCGGCTGCAGGCGAGGGCCACTAAGCCCTCGTTAGAGGCTGCAAGGGTCAAGCCCTCGCAAAATCCAGTAAGGGCAACCCTCACCTAGGCTAGGGCAGGGCCAGGCCACAAGGGTTGAGCCCATGGTGAGGGCTCAACCCCCACCTCGAGCCCTTGCTTAATGGCCGGCGACCCTCCCCAGTCATAATGAAAGATAAAATAATTGTAAAATTTGTTCATGTCGGCATTGTTCATGCCACGTAGAACAGCTGGTGTCCATGTGAGTGATTTTCGGTCAAAATTGAATGGATGGATTACATTGGCAAATCATCAAAAGGTTTAGAAGTTAATTGGTATAATTAAAAGGTTTATGATTGAATTGGCGCAAGTACAATCAATAAATTTATGACTCTTTTTGTACCTTTTTCGATGATTTTGCTCCAAGTTGAATTTTTTTTTCCGTAATTTATAGAATTTTTGGAATTATGGGTTACTCTGTCCCTGAATTTTGTTGGACAACTGCATTATCCAATCCAAAGACGTGACCTCAAAGAAAACGAAGAATTGATTCTAGTTCACCTTTTTAAGTCAATTAATAATTGCACTTATCCATAGAGTATTTTTAGCTTCATATAACTATATATCTGTATAACTAGCAAAAAAATGCCCACGCGGAAAAAAAAAAGTGAAAGAAAGATTACATATGAAGATGAATAGTAGAATGTTTGGACTATAAAGGAAAATCTATATATGTTAATAAATATTTAAATTTGAATTTGGTAAGGTTAGTGATTTAAGTATTGAGATTTAAAAAGTTTTGAGGTATTTAGGAAGGATTCCAAATCGGAAAAGGTTCGCGATTTGAAGGTGTGATATCCCAAATTTCGACGATGTGGAATACTGTAATATTTTGAATTTTCGACAGTATGAAATAATCGAAGGACGATCGTCGAAATTAATTGTTTTAGAACAATTTGCAAAAAAGGGAAAAGAAAGAAGAGAATGGAAACAGAGGCCGTCGTCCACGGGTTTCGAACCGCGGACCTCTGCTGTCTCGTGCGCGTCTCGTGCGCTTGCCACTCTGCTAAGGCACGACTCTTGAGATTTCAACGCCAAAGGTTTTATTTAAAGAATACGGCACAAGATTAACGGAGGAGAATCAACCGAAGCCGTCGTCTGT
>BCNH02000009.1:19719318-19748221 GCA_001662345.2 Metrosideros polymorpha var. glaberrima
CCGGGGCCCGGTGACCCTTGGCGACCATTCCCCCCCGTCGCCGGCCCTTTCCGGCGATGGTGGGGGCGGCGGCCGAGCACCTGCATCAGCACCTGCTCATCTTTTTTTTTTTTAATTTTCCTTATTTTTTGAGAAAATAGAAAGGAAAAAATAGAAAAAAAATTTAAATTGTAAAATGACAAAAATACCATTCAGATCAGACCCTTATTTAAAATAAAAAGGGCACTTCAAGCCCTTATTTGAAACAACGTTCACTTTAGGCCCTTATTTGAAAAAATGAAGGCACTTCGGGCCCTTATTTGAAACAAAGTCCACTTAGGACCCTTATTTGAAAAAATAAGGGCACTTCGGGCCCTTATTTGAAATTTTCCCTAAAATCGACCTGCTGATAAATTAAAAAACTAGAAAAACCCGTCAAAATGGTGAAGCTAGAAATTAAAATATGAGAGAATACGATATTTTAGGGCACGAATATGTGAAATTCGATTGATGAGCAGTTGATGACACTTATTGGACAGTAATTTATCTCGTTTGGAAATATTCTTCCCGTGATAAACAAGCTGTTTAATTTTTCAGACAGACAAATATATGTCGTAATTGATTTGATAGGGTGCTCAGGAGAAAGCATAGTAACATCTCGTTTTGTTTGTTCTTGCCATGCTTTGTTCCTTCTTCTTTCTTTCCTTTTGTTACCAAAGATCCAGCTTGAAGACACTGGTTTCGTTCCCACCAAAAAGAGACTTGCAGAGCCTATAGTCTCCCGATGCACCAAACTAGGTGGCTCCACCTAAAACAATTTTATTTACCAGCACTTGGAGCTTAGATGCAATCGAGAATCCTCACGAGCTCTCCCATCACTACACTCTCATAAGACCATTTCAAATTGTTGATCGAACCGGAGACATTTGATTCGGTTCAACTTTCTTCGTCGGAACCTTTCGTACATCACTGGGATTCAACGCTTCGACTTCAAGGGCGATCAAAGGTATAGCCCGAACCTGTCCCCTCTGACGATCGACTGAACGAAATCCGAAAGCTGGTGACGAGAATTTATGTATAGAATTTAACACAGCAGAAATTTACTCCCGACGTGTCTTAATCCTCTCCTGGGTGTCATTGAACGTCAAATTAAAGACAACTCAAGGTTACTTCCTGAGGTTCCCACTTAAGTTGTTGGTTCGTTATTGTTTGCAACTCTAATGATGATGAAGAAGAACAGGAAAGCCAAGTACAACAAATCTTGAAAATTGTAAAACTTAAAAGCTTGCATTATCCTCTACTAATAAGTGCCTACAGTACCTGAAAATCTTTCCGACTGCGGATTTTGTAATTATACAAATTCCTTCCTACCTTGCGAAAAACTCATTTGCTTCCTGATACTTGCTTAACACGACATTGTGGAGAGGGTGGATGGGTTCCAGGAGGTTTGAGTATGGACCTACAACAGCCCAGGGCAGAGGCGCCGAATCCGCACTCTTTGACCAGCTATACTGACACACCATGAGGCCGCTTAGACAATAAGAGGTGTGGTAGAAGTCTCGAGACTTTCCGGGTTTGTCCCTGAATCCGCCCTCCGGCAACTGCATCGAAGCATGAAAGGTCACAACACTGCGTATTCTCACAATTGCCAGCAGCATATCAGGATGAGATCAATGAGTATAACATTGAGGACACAAGAATTTAGTGTCTTAAAGGTCAATTAGTATCATCCAAACTAATCTCTAATTATATACAGATGGTACTCTGCTGATTATAGAGTGCTGATTAAGATCTTCAGAAAGGTACATGCTATAGGAATCAGCAAGTTTAACTGCATAGGTTGTCTAATGCATGACACGCATTTGAAATCACAAAACCTACTAAGATTATAAATCACCAAGCAGAAACTAAAACCCAATTAAGGGTGTGTTTGTTTGAGTGAAAGTGTCTTTCGAAAATTAGTTTTCCAGACTTTCACCTGTTTGGTTCGCCGAAAATTACTAGTCAACCGAAAACACTTTCCGGTCAACGAAAACATTTATGCATAAAATTAGGAAAGTGAATTCCTAAATCTAAAGAGCTGAAAACACTTTCTGGAAATACTCCTCTCGTATTTTTTAATTCTTTTTCTTTTTTTCTTTTCTTTTCTTTTTCCTTCTTCCTCCACCGGTCACCAGGCCTCAGCGACGGCCGGTGACTGGCCACAAGCGCAGGCATGTGAGGCTCGACCTCGCCATCCTCCGGTGAGCTCGAGCCTCCCTTGAGGCTGGCGAGGTCAAGCTTGCCCGAGGCCAGCAAGCTCGAGCCTCGCCCAAGGCTAGCGAGGCTCGACCTCGTGTGGCCTGTTGCTTGCCATCGCCGAAGCCTGGAGACCAGCGGAGGAAGAAAAAAATAAAAAGAAAAAAGAAAGAAAGAAAAGAAAAAAATTTAAAATTTTAATTTTTTTTTTAGGCCAAAGAATTTTTTTTTGGTCGAAATTTTTGGCCTAAGATAAAGTCATGAGATTGAAATCATTTTCCAAATGAGATCCAAACACTAGAAAAAGGTCTTTGGTCACACATCACCAAACAAAGGAAAACTAACCCTTTTCCTCAAAAAAAATTTCCTGAAAAGTATTTTCCTTTATCATGAAGTTTTCCCCCAAACAAACGCACCCTAAATGCAGGTGGTAGATGCATGGGAATCGTTTCTACTGAATATTGGATTTCGGACACAGGAGCCATCAACGACCTTCAATTATAAATTCACAAAACCACAAAGCTTCTTTTACAAACTATGCACAAGTACCTGAGAACATAGAAGAATGTATTGCTGCAAGGCTAAGCTGTTGAAGAGAGACCCCACCTCTGCCCGTCTTTCAAGAAAATCATAACTGGCATTGCCAAGGTTTACGGAACAGGAAGCACTCTGAGGGCCTGTGAAGAAACAATTTCACATGTAATAACAAATAAGACATGACAATTTGACAAATTAATTTAGGTTCATATCCCACATGACATGAGTGATTTCCATAATGAATGCAGATAGCGGATTTTTTTTATCGCAAACAGATTGGGATCTATAAGCACGAAAGAAAGTTCGTTTTTGCAATGCAAAAGGAAGTAGAAACAGAGGACTACATTTTCTTTATAAGACATACCTCCCTGTTTAAACTGGCAGGTCCCATCAACTTGAGGAGAAGCACTCTCCAAATTGTCTTCCTGTTCAGACAGATTGGGTGCAGCAGATAGAGATGAATCTATTGAATCTGTTGATTCATCTGCTCCTCCTTCTGATAGACCAAATGGACGCAATTTTTGCAGCAATGCACAAGCACCACCCTAAAAGTTTATTTTTTTTAATACCGCAATCAATGAACTGGAACCAAAACAGTCAAAACATAAATTACCTGCCAAAAGGAATAGCAACCATCAACCAATTTATTAACTCTCCCTTGAAAGCCACATTCTACTCCTTGGCGAAACACCACCCAATCCTGATAGAACAAAGCACAGCTGAATTGCACTTCAAAGAAAACAAAAGACAACTGAAAAGAAGAAGAGCAGAAAAAGATATGCTTATCTTAGACTCTCACAAAACTATCAAGATGACAGACACAATAAGTTCTAGATGTATACAGAGGTAGCAATTAGACAGACACAAATGGAAGACACAAAAGTCGAAAGAGAGGCAAGTAAGGATAGTGTTGTGACTTACAATTAATCTATATAAGTCCAACCGATCAGCCTCATTGATTAAAATCATTGTAGCCAACCCACAAAATGTATATCTGCCAAACCCAGAACAAAAGTATTAAGAAAATTTCATGATAAGACAAAGACACAGCCAAGTTAATATGAAGGAAGAACAAAGAAAGGAAAACAACTTCAGGGCCATCCAAATGGCTCATTCCTGACATTAGGCAACAGACACCACTTCTAAGCACTTTGATGAAACATACCCACCATGAGCTTCGGAACCAGGTTCTGCTGCGATGCCACCCTCATAAGTCTGACAACTGCATAGAGCCCAAGGATAGAGCTTTCAGCAAATTACAGTTATCGATAATGAATAAGATGCTTCCTAAGGCAGTATCACAGTCTAACTTCCCCAAGCCACATAAGGTATGATTTTCTACATTGACATTGCCCAGTAAGAAAAGTCAGCTTTGTTCAGGTGCATCAAGATATGAACCTAACATTTTATAACTGGATTTTGTGCCAGGGTGGATTTTGATAGGTATAATACATTTTGATCATAAAAAGGATTATTTACTGATCTAGATGGGCAACCCACCAATAATTAGCATCTTAAGGTTGAAGACACGACCTGACCTACCTAAAAGTCATTAACAAATAACACAATTTCGAGAAAGAAAACAGATCCATCTATGAAAGAACCTCAGCATATTATAAAAACTATGCCCCAAATGTGTCTACGATAAACAGCAATTAGGTATTGCACAAAGCCAGAGGGCCAAAATGATCTTTTCTATTTTTTTCTAATCCTTTTGCTTCAAAGAATATGACATCAATTCCACTTCTAGTATCATGTATGCTAATTGTAAATAGTAAACATATTAACACCATCTAACGGATCTCACAAAGCGTCACATTAGGAAAAGGTGGCACGAAGGCTAATGCTAATACATGAAAACGTCGTTTATCAACTTTTGAGTCAATAGGCCATGAAAGGAGACAGACTGTCAAGCAAGAGACTGGAGCACTGGTAATGAAAATCAAAAGGCACCACTGATTCTGTGTCAAACCAATTTTAACAGACCTCAATATGAAATCTCCAACATTTTCAGCCAGCTCATCATCCAAAATGTTTAGGATGCTTGCAACCTAGCCAAGCAGGAATTTCAGCGTCATTCAGAGATTAATCTGACAAATGGAAAACCGTGACCATGAAAGCAATGAGGGAATCATCCCGGGATAAGAATAAACTTTGAATGGCAAATAATTACATAGATCAATCACTTTCTAAGGGACTGAAGAAATTCTAACTTGAGCTCTAACCAGTGGCCAAAAGGTGAGAACATAAGGAAGACGAGCTTTCCTCAAATCAAGTACCCTCTTGAGTAAAAAGCATTATACATGAGTACGACATCTCAGGAATGCTGATAAGCTCATAAGGTGATTTGATATCACAAAAGATACTAGAAGGTTCCTCAATTCAACGGATCCAGCAATACATAGTACAGAGACCAGGACAAAGCCAAAATCCTTTGCAGCAGAGCATTTATCTCGTTTGTTTAAAGGTGAAGGGCACATGGATTACGGGAGTAGATACTAAAAAACATAGCCTGTCCTAGAGCCAGCGTTCCAGCATAAGAGGATCCAGTGGTGGTTGAAAGCAGACAACCATTTATTTTGAGCGCAGTATATTTGCGTCCAAAAAAATCCATATGGACAGATAAAATATCTCAATAAGCAAGAAACATAGCCTTTACTACAGTAATACAAATGCTTATAAGATGATATGTTAGTTGACTCACAAAGCATCAGAACCACATAGCTAAGGTGTCTCCAACGTCACAGCAGGTCATGTGACAGTTTCCAGAAATTGAGTGCCAATATAAGTAGACTAAAGTCATGATTGAGCCACTAAATAATTGGAAACAAAGCTACATCATGTAGTCAAAATGAAGCACATGAATCATATGTCTGTCCTGTGAATCATTCATGTGTGATTTTGTGTGTGTGTGTGTGTGAGAGAGAGAGAGAGAGAGATAAACTTACAGAGATAGCAGTGTAGCAAGCCCGAACATCGATTTCTCCTCCATCATGCATCCTTGTAAATAACAAGTCCAATTAACCCAAATTAGTAAAATTTTTGACATCTTACACTGCATTCTGCAAATAAGAAACAAAATAGATAGTCGAATGGTATTTTATCAAGGTAAGCAAAATAATTCTTTACTGTGCTGGAAAGGTTACAATTACACCACAGTTAAAGCTCCATGGTTATGCCACTAAAGAGAGGACACGTGGAGGGGACTCACTTGTCCAGCACCTAAAAAATTGAAGTGGATCAAAGTGTAATTGCTTGTGCATATTAGTGGTTAAATACACAATTGACACATATTGCGCTCAAAATGAAGTGGATCAAAGTGTAATTGCACATGCAACTGACACATATTGCTCATTGCTCATTGCTCATCACCTCTCTCTCTCTCTCTCTCTCTCTCTCTCTCTCTCTCTCTCTCTATTTTCAATAAAGAGACTGACCGAGTAATACTTAAACATTTATATGATATAGTTTATTTGGATGGACATGACTTCAATTATAAATTAGACATCTGGATTGATTACATACCTGAAGCCTCCACTTGGTTGTTTCATTTGCCTCAAAAAATTGTACACTTTATCTCTGAGAAAGAATTTATGCCATATTACACCCCGTCCATGAAAAAGAGAACAAAACTTCAACGTGTTCATAAGTTAAAGTGACCACCTATTAATTGAAGAGAAAGATCTGGATCCACCCAAGGTAATAAGTGAATTGACCGCAGCATAAGTTGTTGCAAGGTGAGGCAGCTGAGGAAAAAATGTTTATAGGCTGTGAACCACCAGCAAGAGACCAGGCCACTTAACAGATAAACCAAGAAAGGAAAGAACCAATCTTCTGCACACTTGAACTACATTCAGATCTGAGCTAGATAACCTCTAACTATGCTGGAAGAATAGGAAGACATCTTTTAGGCAAAAAGTAAAATACAGCTATATACCTCTAAAACAGCAAAAGAGTCTAACCAAGTACATGTTAAAAGTAAGGAAAACAAAATGAAATTATAATCTTTTTATGCCCTGCAATAATGAGTATTTGACACATAATTTATGGCCCTACTTAACACCGTTCATCTGCATACATGTCATGTTGGTGACATATGTATCTTTCCTGATGGGTACAAAAAAAGGTGGAAAATCTCCATCGGAATGTCCACCAAAGAACTTAATGATTGCTCTACCAAACATTGGTGAGAACCCAATTCCCCAAAACCTAAGTGTTCCTCCACAAGGTTCGGCCATGGAAGGTGAGTCAAGAGAACAAGCCAATCAGTAGAAATGAAGACAGAAAATGTTTTAGCATTCAAAGTATCTTGCAATATTCTATCCTTGAACATTAGGAGAGTAATAACCACCTGTCCAGGTCCACCCCCATACCCACCACTTGGGTCCTACAGGCAAAAAAAGGCCATCAATGTGACGATAAGATAAAGTTATGGCATTACTGAGAGAAGAAATAATTGAGGATGTATAGCAGAGAAAACGAGCAAAATGTAGACCGAAAATAATCATCCAACTTTGAATTTTCTCATAAGGGGTCCCAAGGAGGTTAGCCCTTCGAATCAGCAGGGAAGACACTGCAGTCAATTCTACTGGAAATATAACCATAGAAATGACCAGCACGAAGCAATGCTCTGATAATACGAGGCATCGATACCTGACAGCGACTAAGGAAGTCGATGACATTATCCTCAAGTTCAGCATCTACGGGTTCCCCCAGCAAAGCAAGAGAATGTACGATCCAGTAACAGAGCCACGGGCGACTGCAAAGGATTCCATTAAGGAGTAATCGAACACTAGCTCAGAGGTAGCAATTGGTATCGAAGTCATTACCCAACAAGAGCTAAACACAGCGGCATATCCACTCAACAAGTACATCAAAAACGAACATGCCGACTCCGACAAGAGAATAAAATCGCCATAAGAAAGGGTCTCCTTCGTTCCCCGACTTATGGCAAGCCGAAGCAGAAGTAGCTGCTCCAACTAGGAGACAGCAATCGCGACAGAAAATGCCCAAATTCGAACATGAGGGCCGGGCCAGCCAACCTCCCGATCAAACCACAAAGTACAGCTCCAACAACTCCGATTCCTCGACAAAGCAGGCGAGGTGGGACGGCGGGATTACCTGGCATCCAAGGCGCCGAAGGAGGGAGCGAGTCGACGGAGGCCGTTGGTCAAGTACTCGACGTGGCTGTCCCGCTGAATCTCCAGCCTTCGAAATCGCAGAAGCGGTCAGCCGCAATGGGAAGAGAGAGAGAGAGAGAGAGAGAGAGAGAGAGAGGTGGTACGGACGAGAAGGACTGAGCAGCGGGAGGGAGTTGAGCGAAGAGAGAGTAGATCCTGCCCACTTCTCGCTCCACCATCCACTGATGCCGTTGCGTCACCGTCGCTCTCGACGACGGCTCCATGCTCCTTAGCTTTCTCTTCCTCTGCCCCCCCGACACGAAACGATCCAGAGATTCTGGCCTCCAAGTCTTAAGGCTTTCGCCGATGAAAAAGGCGTATTATTTACTTAGCCTCCTTTCCTTTAGTTCTGGATAAATGCACCAATTTGAATGACGAAAAATGTTGATTTAATTTTTTTTAATATTTTCTTTTTCTTAGATGATGATGACATAGCTAAATATGTAACTTTAAAAATAAAAATAAAAACTAGGTGAGAACTAGACAACGAGGACTCGCCGTCGCCCCACCATTGCAAAGAAAAGCCGGCAGGGTTGTGGGGCCCCACCTAATGGCCAGCCACACTTGCCGACCGCAGGCAAGGGCCTGTAGGTCTTATCAACCCTTCTCAGCTATGGTGGGGCGGTGGCAGCAGAGGCTACAAGGGTTTGCAACCCTAGCTACCTGGTTCTCAAGCCCTTTTCCTTTTTTTTATTTTTTTATTTTTTTATTTTTTATTTAATTTAAAATAAATTAAAAATCTAATTTAGATCAAAACGATGTCATTTTAGTCACATCGGCATTTTTCATCAACCAAGTTTGACAAAATTAACAAAAGAGTCGATCACATCAATTTAACAATTTTTAGAACTTGATTGCGTTTTTTACGAGTTGTAAGACTCAATTGCAAGTTTTAGAAATTTCAAGCACTTATCATTTCTATTATATAGTCTCTCTCTCTCTTTCAACTAAGCTTAACGTGCTTCTCCTTTTCACATGTGATCCTAATACCAATTGATTATTTTCCCATTTGAATTTTTATTCCAATCTATAGACCCATCTAATCATATGGAAAATGTAATCTTTCTAATTATGAATTAGATTAGGCAATGAATTTTAGTCTGTGTACAAGGACCAACTCATCTAAAGTCTCTTAGATGCATATAGAGTGATATATGCTTCCTCTCCCTGAAAGCGACCATTACAACAAGAAGTGCTGAGTTGACTAGAGGTGTCGCAACAGCTACGGTATGAGGATGTTGTGGTTAATCAGTCACATGAAGGGTGCCTCGCCCTTAGTTTTCCTTTAACTTTGATCGAACTACAAGCAGTCAGAGTGATGACAAGGAGAAGAAAAGGCGGTACAGAACAAACTCTAATCAAGATTTCGCTCTCCAATGCATTTCCACGCTTTTAGTTTGCCTCGATCGATGGGTGAACATCGAACAGATGGGGCATCGCCGGTTTCATCCAGTGACAATGCGTCGTCACCAATTACAACGCATCAAAGACTCCGAATAACAATCCTCTCCAAGTCTCCTCAGCAGCACCTCGCATTCTCAAGTCTCACCGTTTTGTCTGAGAAACTGGAGGTCCTTCATTTGGAGCTCTGCGGCCTCTGTAGGTAAGGGCTTCGCCTCCAGAAATGTAACTTCACTGCCTCCTTCGGCTACCTTTTTAGCCAAGTCTCTAATCATCGTCTGTATCTGAGACTGCTCGACCAATGGGAAAACGGCAGCGAGCATGGTTTGCAGGAGCTGCTCATCTTCCTCCTCAATGGGATCCCTACCGAAGCAACAGACATAAATTGCCTCCAGCGCCTTCTCCACGCGAATCTCCATGGGAATGCTTGGGGTTGACGCGTTTAACTTAGCTCTTCTCTGCAGAATGAATAAACGTATAAGCAATGACTTGCATAATCAAAACGAAAGAAGCCCAGAGATGGGTGAAACGCCAAGCCTCCTCGTATCAAATATGTCAACAGAAAAAACAAACAATAAGACAGTTGGAGCACCAAATCACGTACGTTAAGTGATCAGACCAACAGAAATCCTTCACGAAAAATTCTAGTAAAAATTGTGAAAGAATGGAAAGATTCAAACAATCCCAGCTCAACTCAATACTGTCTTGGCTCCAGAAAGTTTAACAGAGAAGAGAACTAGAATGTGATCCAATGGAGTAATCACTATAGTGATCAATCAGCACAGTTTCAAGTACATAATTAGATCTGCTAGAACCACAACAATGGCAGTAATCATGCCAAGAATGAAATCTTTACCGTATCTCCAATATGTACTAACAGTCAAAAGAAGCAAATGTGCTGTTTCTTTATCAATGCATCTGCTCTTTTAGGATGCAAAATCATAATCCGACAGCTGACAACAGTCTGATAAAGAAATGATCTATAATTTGAGAAAACCCACCTCTCTCGCCTCGTTCATCAAGGCGATGAAGTTCTGTTCTTCGAATTCGATATCATTTGAAAGCCGCAGCCTGGCTACACCTCCCAAAATATCCTCGGATTTGAGAAGACCAGCTCCGACAGCTGCTAACCAACAGCAAAGCAGAACGTACAAGGGATCCCCTGCCTACCCAACAAGCCCCAGCTTAGGCTCAACACCATCACACCCAACTATTATGAAATACCACAACACGAGCAGAAAGAACACCAAAAATCCGATTATGAGCACGACTTTAAGGTGGTGTCAGCATGGGGAAGTAATGTAATCAGTTACTCATTAGTCACATTCCCCTCGCTTTCTGCCTTGTTCACAGGTAAGAATTTTCAGACTTTCCATCACCCAACTGAATCAAGTTCACAACTTTCACGTTTCAGACTTCCATCACTTTACCAACTTTCTCACAATCGCCTTCTCTCTCGCGTGAGCTTTAAGATACAGTAATTATACAAAGCCCCAGTCCAACAACTAAACCTTGTTGGAATTATTAAATATTAAACCACGCCTTTATCTAATAGCTTAGGCTTTTAGAACAGTTGGCAGTAGTTCTACAAATTCTCACATGATATCAAAGCTGGAGGTCCTGAATTCGAATCTTTCCAGGCCCCATTTGTCTCTCCAATTGAATATTTCCACGCTTAATACTTGATAAATAGACTAGACTAAGCGTGAGGGGGAGTGTTTGAGTTATTAAATATTAAAAGCTCTAATACCATGTGAGATTTTGTGAGACCACTGTCAATTGTTCTTAAAGCTTAAACTATTAGATGAAGGAGTGGTTTAATATTTAATAATTATAACAAACCTAATCAGCTGCACGGACATGTTATAGCCTGATGGCAACCTCAACAACACATCTACAAAACCAGCATGACATTCTATTACCAGTAAAAGATTCCGAACAACATATACGCATGTTCAACGAAAACCTAGTTAGCTTTCATTTCGAAACAGTGCACTTGACACATCACATCTCAACCCACACATTACACACACATCTGAATCATCAATTTAAACGGCCACCCGCTACATCCTAACCCGGAAAAACAACACTGCGAGCTAAAGAATAAGCCCACGGATTCCAAGAGAAAACATGAATCAGCTCACCCGGCCGCGACGATCTTGGAACTCGTAGAAAGCTCGGGAATCATTGACGGTGGACTTCTTCCCGACCCGCCTCCTGAACTCCGCGAAATCGATGATGTCCCCACCGACTCCGCCTTCGTCGCTGAAGATCCTCGCCACGAGCCCAATGACGGGCAAGGAACCGATGACCTTGTTGGCGAAACCGGAGAGGGAGTTCTGGCTCTCCATGTAAGACTTGATCGGCAAGACCCCATGAGGGCCAATCGCTCTGGTCCCGCGCGGTCTTCTCGGGTTCGCGTAGATTTGGCGGAGGAAGAGGAGGGAAGGCGAGATGGGTTTGCAGAGGAATGCGTAGGGGGAGAGAGTGTGCGTGGAGGTCACAACCACCATTGCTGAGCACAGTGGAAGTTAAATCTCGTTGAGTGGGTGATACTGGCCTCTCGTTTATATGCGTGCCGACGGGATTAAATTTGCAGATAGTGGTGATCAACAACCAGCTGGTTGGGCCGGGCCTTCGGATAAGGCCCGATTTGTGTCCTCCGGGCCCGTATAAACTGGGCGGGCTAGGCTATGTAATCATGAAAGAAAAAGGAGAAATGACACAAATGATTTTTGAACTTTGATCCAACATACAACGTCTTTTCTGAACATTTAATTAGTTCAATCTGATTCTTAAACCATTATTAAATTTTTAATTAAGTCTTTAAATTATGTGAAAATGTCCAATGCCGTCCTTCCATTAATTCAAGCTAATAGAATCTACTGATGCAGCTTACAATACGTCAAGTTTAAACGGTGGACAATAAAAAAAAAATTTACATGCGAATTATCTAGAAAAGATATATATCTCAAATCAAGTTATGGACATGTTAACGCCATGATATTTTTTGTTCTTTTCGAAAGTAAATCGATAAAAATATGGACATGTTGATTCATCATTTTAAAAATCCAACTAAGCATATAATAATTTACGTCGTCAAATAACGTTTGATCTGTCGTTTGAGCAAACAAAAAGACTACATTGAACATTGTCAATAGTTCAAAGACCACGTTGAATAAATTAAAAGTTCAAGAACAACATTGCACATTAAAATCCAGAGAGATCGCTAGCGCCGATCACTCTCCCTACCAAATGGGTCTACACAATATACAAAGACCATTTGTTCTTTAGGACATATATGATGTCCGACCGGCCCACGGGCCTGCCCAAACCAAATTGGCCTATGCACTGATTTGGATGAGTTTGGATAAGGGCGTTTTGCTTTGAATTTCTGGCCTAGTTTGATTGGACCTAAGCCAAGACCAATCCCTTCCGAAGATTCAAACATACATGTTTTGTTTACATGAAGGGCTTGGACAACAAGGTGGCCATGGTAGACCCCACAAAAAAAAAAAAAACAAGGTAGGCCATGCGTAGCAACCTGCCGGAGTCTGCTCGATGACTTTTAATCCTCCTCCACTTCTTCTTGATAACCGCTAGCTCTCTAGTCATTCAATTGCTAATGGATTCAATTTTTTGTCGGTGTGAGCTTGCAATCTCATATCATGATTATCATGAGGAGGAACTATTGTTTTGGAAGAATTGTAAATGAGAGGTTTGGGCAACTCCCATAATACGACTGGCGGCGGTGTACAATACAAGGATCGCAAGCGAGATCACCGCCATATGGCTGACCGACAATTACTAGCGGGTCCGGCTTCATGCAAGCAAGTTGCAACAATTTCAAACCGAAACGATCAACCTTCACTTGTATTAAACAAGGAAAATATATTAGTTCACATGGATAGCTCGTGGGGGTCTCTTTCCCTATAATGCCATGGCCATACGACCACACACGAGAACGCTAGGCTTGGGGAGATCCACTGTCCCGTGACCCACTTTTCATGTGGAGGCCTCCAAGGGAGACTAGCCTCTTCTTTTGATGCCTCATTTCAAGTCAAAAAGTGCAGGCTTTCCTTCACATGCATGGGCATAGGCATAGGCATTGAACAGGTTTGAGCAACAGACCCTTATTTTTTGTTTTTCCAATCTATCCTATTCTATTTTTATTATGCAAGTCATTGTGTGTGCTATGAGCAAGTTGTGAAATCTTGCTCCCTCACTCATGCGTCCCCACCCTCAGCCTTCCTAAGAAAGTAAGAAATCGAACTCCCTACCTTTCCCTTTTCAAGTGGAAAAGGTGGCCACTGGGACAAACCTCAGTGGTTAGCAGAAACCCTAGTTTGATAATTTGTGTTTCTATGGATTAAAACCAATCTATACATTGCATATTCATGAAGAAAGCACCCCCATCTTCTAAGGAAAGAACACCATCTGTTTGAGCATCTGTTCTGGTTGTTCTTGTTCCCAATGGAAACCCTTCAATGTGCCTCGATCACGAGAGATTCCTCTTGTGAATAGTGGTTCCAAATCCCCAAATTCTTGATATTGAGGCAAAGGGTGGTCTTGCCCTCCTCTCATTTTGCTCCATTTGGTCGTTGTGTTTGGCTCTTTTGCTTTTTTGCCCTCAACTTTAGTGCGGATCATAAAATTAAATCAAGAACTACTAACTAAGACAGAGGGAATAAAGCTTCCATAGTCATTGCCCGAATTAAAAAGGTGATTTATCCCTATTTTTCTTTGATTTTTTCAGACCCAACCTTCCCCAAATAATACCATCTCTCTTGCACCTTCCTTTTTGCTAGTGTTCTTGCACCTTCCTTTTGTATCGTGCTTGCGCAATTACTAATGCAATGAAATCAAGGAGCTTCCCCAAATTAGCAAAGGCAAGCATTTGAAATTGAGACTCTTTGCCTCGCCTCATTGAAAATAAATAAAAGTATCCGCCAATTGCCGGGTCGAATCCAGAAGATGAGATGAGCCCTTTTTGGTATTGCGTGATCCCCCACCGCGCACAAAAACTATGCAGAGTAACGGATGGATGGTAAGTGCAGCTGATTCGGATGCCATGAAATTGCTTTTTGAACAAGTTTGGCTTGCAAGAATTCATATTAAATTAAATTTATTAAAACCCGGAGTTTCTATTGTCTCCTAAATTGGCGAAATAACTATTACATGTACACTCGTTTTTTATTGTTTATGGAAGCAACGCCTGGTTACACATAAACAGACATGTTGTCGATTTTTGCAAATTGGACCGGTTTCTCTAAGGTTGGCTCGAATTTCCAGTTGGACTGTGGATGTATTCACCATGAGATTGAAGACAAACTAGATCGGTATCACCAGGTCAACATATCATGCAGAACTTCTATTAGTAGAATACTGTATCCTATATAGAATGCTAGGAAGTCAGAAATCCCGGTTCCATTATTCACTCCAATTTCTCTATTTTAAATTGAATTATGTGCTTCGAGCTTCTGATGATGGCCCGGCCATGAGTCGTTGCGAGCATGATTCGGTCGGGTTCATGCATTGGAAAATGGTTGGAAAATCATCAGCCACCACACAAACAAAAGCTTGTGTCCAAGAGTTGGCCCTTCCCCAGTTGAACTCATTTGCTAAATTTAGGGTTTCCACACTCATGACATTCTCCTTTTGCCTTCAGTCCATCCAAAGCCAATGTAAAGAGAATGAGATTTTCCATGGTACGAGAATATACCGTGCAATTCCTCTTTCCAGTTTTACAAACGCTTCGAATTTGGTTACCACATCACGTCACAAGACAGAATAAGTTTCATATCCAACAGCGTTTCATACTGAGTTGCACGAAACTTCATGTCGGCACAGCATCGTACCGTAGAAAGTCTCGAAAATAGTTTCATAGTTAGTTGCACAAACTGCTGAAGATAGTGCAATTCACATGTTGTGCTCATCTTCCTGATTTGCTTTCAAAGACATATAACTGGGACAAGATCTGTTGGAAAGATAAGAATTCTAGATTGTCCTAATCCCAATATAGTAGGAAATATGGCTGGGTTGTGCGATAGCTGTAATTACCAAATGAATGACTCCAACCCATTGTATTGTTCTCTATTAAAGGATAATGAATCCTCCCCAAAAAGAATAAGATGAATTGGGGATTTACCACCGTGGATGTAAGCTTCCAAGGGAATTTTCTCTTGGTTGTCTGAACCACGTTAAACATTGGGTGTTCATCTTCTTTTCTTCTCTCTTCTATACACAATCATCATTAAAACATGGTATCAGAGCGAAACACGATCTTAAGGTTGGCTCCATTGTCAATGATTCCGCTTGTTTGTTGGTGATTGGGAATCCAAGTTCTTCATTGTCGTTGCAATAGTGCAAGGCCACAGCCCATCTATTTTTGCGGTGGTAATTTCTTTTTGGTTTGCGCAGAGGACGATCTGTCATTAGACTCAATTGGTCTCAGATAAGTTTGCTGAACTTTGTGCTTTTTTTCTGTCAAGCACTACGGCTGATAACAGTAAATCTGTTTATGAGATGTCCAATAAACTTACAACTATTATGTTAAATGGGCGTAATTATTTGCCTTGGTCTAGAGCTGTCTCTATAGCTCTTGGGGGCAAATCAAAATTGGGTTATGTGAATGGTCTTATCAGAGCACCTGCATCTACAGATGCAAAATTTGCTGATTGGCAGGCGAATGATAATATGGTCATGTCTTGGTTGTTTAATTCAATGGAATCTCAAATCTACAAGATATTTGCTTATTCGGAGACTGCCAAGTCCCTGTGGGATTCTTTGCAGGAAATGTATGGCAATGTTGATAATGCATCCCGTGTCTTTGAGTTGCAACAGGATCTTACTTATACTGAGCAAGTACCGAATCAAAAATTCACTGAACATCTTGGTAATCTAAAAAAAAAAAATGGGATGAACTGCGACAGTATAGACCACCAGCCCAGACTGTTGATATTTATGTCCAAAGTGAAGAGCAGGACAAGATTTTCCAACTTCTGGCTAGTCTTAGGCCTGAATATGAAGATCTTAAGAAGCAGATCCTAATGAGTTCTACTCTTCCCAATTTTGCCACTATATGTGCTATTGTTCAAAGGGAGGAAACTCGTCATCGTGTGATGACTTCTGATTCCAAGAAAAGGGGAGATTTGGTTGAGAGTTCTGCTCATGCTGCTAAAACTAGTAATGGCGGTCACTTTGGTTCTGATGGGGGTCAATTTGGTTCTGGAAAAGTTAAAGGCCGCAATAATAAATTTCATTGTGATTATTGTGATAAGGACGGTCATTCTAAGGATCGTTGTTGGGAGCTGTATCCTCACCTTCGGCCTAATAAGGATAAAAGGGGTGATGACAAGGTTGCAGCTCAAACTCAAAGTTCGACATCTGACTTTCAAGCCAATCTGAGTAAACTTGCTCTTCAACTGCAACATCTTATACAAGCTGGTGGCATAAAACCCTCGGTTTCGGATTCTAGCAATTTTGCTCAGTCTACTAATTCCCTAACTCTTATGACTTTGTCAACCAAAAAATCTTTTATTGTTGATTCGGGCGCTACTGATCATATGTGCAGCACCTCTTATGGGTTATCCGATTTGTGTGTCGATTCTAAGGGTTTACATGGTCCAATTACTATGGCTAATGGAACTCAGGTTCCAGTTAAAGGGCAGGGCACAGTTAATATATTTTCTACTGCTTGTGATGTGTTATTTATGCCAGCTTTATCTTCAAATCTGTTATCTGTCAATAAACTTACTAAAGAATTGGACTGCAATGTTATTTTTTCCCATCAAAAGGTGGTGGTTCAGGACAGGCTCACAGGGAGGACGATTGGTGAAGGGCGATTGCAGCAAGGTCTCTATGTGGTTGATTTTCCAAGTGAGGCTTTGGCTGCAAGGACAGATAAGGGGGCTACTTCACAACTTTGGCATTTACGCATAGGTCACCCTTCAGATAATGTGTTGCATAATTTGAATTTCGATTTTTCTCTTGATTCCAGTCATTGTGAAACTTGTCGTTATTCGAAGCAGCATAAACTGTTCTTTACCTCTAGCACACATGTTTCACAAGAACTATTTGAATTGGTACACTCTGATGTTTGGGGTAATGCTCCTGTGGATTCTCGTGATGGTTTTAAATATTTTGTTACTTTTATTGATGATAAGTCCCGAACCACCTGGTTTTATTTGTTGACCTCTAGGAGTGAAGTGTTGAAAGTGTTCCAAGAATTTTGTAGTATGGTTCACGCTCAATATGGCTGTCATATCAAGATTCTCCGAACTGATAATGGGACTGAATATACAAATCATCATTTTGAGTCATTCCTCAAGTCTTTGGGAATTGTGCATCAAACCTCCTATGTCGGCACCTCTCAACAAAACGGGGTAGCCAAACGGAAAAATCGTCACCTACTTGAAGTGACAAGAGCTTTGTTATTTCACGGGAACTTTCCCAAGACATATTGGTCAGATGCGGTGCTCACTAGTTGTTACTTGATTAATCGTCTCCCCAGTAAGATCTTACGCTACAAGTCTCCAATGGAGGTGCTTATTGGGCGACCTGTGAATATTTCACATCTTCGAATATTTGGAAGTGTTTGTTTTGTTCACTCTCATGGGGGAAAACTTCATCCTCGTGCTCGCAAGTGTATTTTTATTGGTTACTCCTCTGTTAAGAAGGGGTATAAATGTTTCGATCCATCTACTAAGAAGGTCTTTATCTCCCGCGATGCTTTCTTCGATGAGACTCGCATGTTTTTTTCTAGCAGGGATCACCTTCAGGGGGAGAATAGTCATGATGACTTAGACTATAGTGGGTTCGATGTCGAAGTTGCTCCCTTGCCAATTGTGACTAGTCACATCAGTGATAATATCAGTGATCATGCTTTTGCTCCAGATCAAGTGGATGAAATTATTGAGATAGAAGAGCCTACATCTCCTCTTGCTATTCCTACTCCTATTCGTAGGACCACTTGGATTTCACAACCATCTACCAGACTTCGTGACTTCACCACTTATCATTCTGCTCGATATCCTATACAAGATTATATTTGCTACGATACAGTTGCGCCTGCCTTCCATGCTTTTTTATCAACTGTCGATGCTCAGAAAGAACCTACTACCTTTCTCGAAGCTAGAAGTTCTCAAGTGTGGCAAGATGCTATGAAAGAAGAGTTAGAAGCACTCAATAAAAATTGCACTTGGGATATTGTTACCTTACCTAAAGGAAAGCGTTCTGTTGGCTATAGATGGGTATATAAAATTAAGTATAGGAGCGATGGTTCAATTGAGCGTCACAAGGCAAGACTTGTTGCCAAGGGCTACACTCAAACATATGGTGAAGACTATAAAGAGACATTTGCTCCCGTAGTAAAAATGAACACAGTGAGAGTATTGATGTCTGTAGCAGTAAATTATGATTGGCCACTTTTTCAAATGGATGTTAAAAACGCGTTCTTACAAGGTGAATTGGAAGAAGAAGTTTATATGAACATTCCTCCTGGACATCCTTCAGAAAATCAACCCAATACAGTATGCAAGCTTAATAAAGCAATCTACGGTCTCAAACAGTCGCCACGTGCTTGGTATGGAAAATTAAGTTCCGCTCTTGAAAGTGTGGGTTTCAAAAAGTGTGATTCGGATTCCTCATTGTTTGTGAAGCGAAGTGCCAAAGGAACGATGGTTGTCCTTGTCTACGTGGATGATATAGTAATTACTGGCGATGATCTTCATGAAATTGAGGCTCTCAAGTGACACTTGAATGTGAAGTTTGACGTCAAGGATTTGGGACACTTGCGCTATTTTCTTGGTATAGAGGTGGCTTACTCTAGCAAAGGATTATTTATCTCTCAAAGGAAATATACTCTTGATTTATTAAAAGAGACTGGAAAACTTGGAGCTGCTCCTGTAGAGTCTCCTATGGATTATAACAGTGAGTTTGTTGACAATGCCACCCCATTACCTGATAGTGGTCGATTTCAAAGGTTAGTTGGACGGTTGATCTACTTAACCATTACTCGTCCAGATATTACTTACGCTGTCAGTTATGTAAGCCAATTCATGCATGCTCCTACTGAAGGACATATGGCGCTTGTGGATCGCATACTTCGGTACCTAAAGTCTAGTCCAGGTCGAGGTATTTTGATGAAGAAATATGGTCATACTGGTATTGTAGGGTACACTGATGCGGATTGGGCTGGGAGCCCTACGGATAGAAAATCAACTACTGGCTTCTGCACCTTTGTAGGTGGTAACTTAGTCACTTGGAAAAGTAAAAAGCAGACTGTTGTGGCAAGGTCCAGTGCAGAGGCTAAATACAGAGCCATGGCGTCAACTGCAAGTGAAATGGTTTGGCTTCGATTGCTTACGCAAGAATTGGGGTTTGGAACTTCTAAGTCTCCTATGAAGTTATTTTGTGATAATCAAGCCGCAATCCATATTGCTTTAAATCCAGTTTTCCATGAACAAACGAAACATATAGAAGTCGATTGTCATTTTGTTCGTGAGAAGGTTCAAGACAAGACAATTGAAACTCCCTATGTTCGAAGCGATGAGCAACTTGCAAACATATTCACCAAGGCTCTCTCCAAAGGTGTTTTCCAAAATATGATATCCAAGCTGACCTCCGAGGACGTTTTCGCTCCAGCTTGAAGGGGGAGTGTTGGAAAGATAAGGATTCTAGATTGTCCTAATCCCAATATAGTAGGAAATATGGCTAGGTTGTGCGATAACTGTAATTACCAAATGAATGACTTCAACCCATTGTATTGTTCTCTATTAAAGGATAATGAATCCTCCTCAAAAAGAATGAGATGAATTGGGGATTTACCACCGTGGATATAAGCTTCCAAGGAAATTTTCTCTTGGTTGTCTGAATCACGTTAAACATTGGGTGTTCATTTTTTTTTCTTCTCTCTTCTATACACGATCATCATTAAAACAAGATCCAAACCCTACACAGCTCTTTCAAGATTTTGTGATCAGAGAGAGAGAGAGAGTATTGCGGCTAGCATAGACCCACCTAAATAGTAGCATGTCTTGCTTGATATGAATGATCACATGGAGCCTGGATCGATGACGAGATGAGACCATCTTTCACGAATTACATGCATTGGATCTGTTTCCAATGACATTTACTGCAGTCGTGGAGACTTCACTCGCTTCTGATACTTCACATTCCAAATTATCAGTAACCATGGTGAATATTACTGGGGAAAATACGTGCTTGTTTGTCCCAAGTAATTTTTCAATCTGAAAGCCTTTTTTGTTGCGATAAGTATATTTTTCAAAATGAAAAAACAAAAGGGTTTGCTTATTTAGAAAAAGTAGTAACTCTTCTGTTTGTCTAGTAAGTTCTTTATGACCGTAAATTTCAACGTGCTGGTAACTTATTTCCAGAAAAGAAAAAGAAAAGGTAACTAGTACAGAAAATCGCTTGAAAATTTGTCCAGCATGTTCCCTTTATTTAGTCTTTTGAATAGTCCGCGCATTGAAATTTAATCGTCCAAGTTACATATGGATGGACTTTTGTTTAAGCCGAATGGCAACATAGAGATGGCTCGATTCGGCCCCGTCGTCGCGTGCAGGCCACTAAACCTGTCTCCAACTGAGGGATATGTTAATGTTTACTAAATTTGGATTACGAAATTGATATATTAAACGATGTGATAAATTGCTGTTATATAATTGGAATCAGCCACGAAATTTCAGTGTACTAATTTGATGCATTGGCCTGGGTAAATGAAGTAAAGAAAAGCTCAATATCATCTGCCGTGGCTGTCGAGCGACACGAGACTTACTTTCAAGGGTGGGACAACCTTGGTCAGTGACGCGATTGACGCATCATTGCAGACGATAGATATGGATCGAAATTGCATATTTTGCGAACATGTGAAACTTTCTATGTTGACTTCCGAGGATAATCGGCAATGGCGATCCCCACTTACCATATTCGCTTGGGATAATAAATCCAAACTACCTTTCCGCAAACCCCACCTCGCTGTCAACGGTTGCCGGTATCATCAGCAGCAAGGAAAGGACACACCCCCCCATGTTTGAAAGGGATTGGCTTCTCTCCTACAGAACAAAATAAATGAACCAGTTTGAGAAAAAATATGAAAAGGTACATTGGCCGTGATCCTTTCACAAACTAACAAGAAGCACGAGAGAGAGAGAGAGAGAGAGAGAGAGAGAGAGAGTGGTGGGTCAGAAACACACGTCGTGTTCAGGCAAAATCCATGTGCCCACATGGATGATAGAGATGGAGAAGAGAGAGAGAGAGACTGCGTGCGCGCGCGCGCCTGTGTGTTGTAGATGTAGCAGCAGCGGTAGCAAAAGAGAGAGAGTAACTTGAAAAACCCAGTCTCAATCCTAATAATAGTCATAACCATCATCATCATCATCATCATCATCGATAATCTGTTGCAGTATCAGCAGTACGAAAGCACTTGCGCACACCCCAACAAAGCCAAAGAGAGGCACAAGCGACACACTCCCCACACACCCACCTGCATTAAACTCTGCTCTCGTCTCTTCGACATTACCAGAGAGAGAGAGAGGGAGGTTGCAGAGGGCGAAGATGAAGGAGAAGGGAGAGAGCGGAGGAGGGTACGTGAGAGCAGATCAGATAGATCTGAAGAGCCTGGACGAGCAACTTCAGAGGCATCTGAGCAGAGCATGGACAATGGAAAAGAACAAGAGCGCAGATACCAACAGCGACGGCAAACAAGAGAACGATGTGTTGGCGACGAGGCCGGCGAACGGCGGTGGAGGCAGTCGCGCCGCGACCAGACAGGAGTGGGAGATTGACCCGTCCAAGCTCGTGATCAAGAGCGTCATCGCTCGCGGCACTTTCGGCACTGTTCATCGTGGCATTTACGACGGCCAAGACGTCGCTGGTATACAAGACATACCTTCCTTTATCTCTTCGTACATGGGGCTCCTTTGCTGGTTCTGAGCTTCTCTTTCGGAAAAATGATTCCTTTCTTTGAAAAAAGATTACCCATTACTGTTTATTGCCCATCATGCAGATTTAAGATTTTTCTCTTAGCTCAGATGATATGGGGTTGTCCATTTTCGTTGACTCTCCAGTTAGTGCTGAGAGTGCAAGTTTCATCTCACTGTTTGAAACCTCAGAAAAGGAACGTTCTTCTCTTAGGAGTGATGAGATGGTTTTTGCGACCTTCGAGTGAGTTGTGACTGAGAGATTTTTTCAAAGTTCAGGTCATGAGCCTTTCCTTTTCATGTTTTTTCCCATCATCCTGTAGATTTCCAGACTTCTTTGCTTAATCTAGCAGCTCCAAGCTTCATTTTCTGCAGTTCATCGAGAAAAAATCGCTGGGGAAAAGATCTTTTCTTTCTCTCCTGCGTTTTGTTGCAAAGTAATTCATGAGTGGTTTGTGTTGGTTGACTTTATTATCCGTGACTCACGAGATTTTCTTGAGTTAGGCAGTTGGGTGCATTAATTGCATTATTTTTCCCCCTTCTTTTCCCCCCACCATGAACGTGTTCTGATTGTCACTGATGTCTGTTCGCTGCACTCCTTGGAGAAAAGGAATGGTCTGAAAATTTAAGGTGGCTAAACTGAAATTGTTACCATGTTTCGCTCCCAAATGCAAATGTGGCTGCCCTTATCAAACCGTACGACACCATCGCTCCTTTCACATCAGTGAAACTGATGCAAGCAACTACACTTAATCTCCAGCTTGAATACATAATAGGAGTATGGGTGTTCTGAAAATTTAGATTTCTTTTCCCGGGTAATGATATCTGCTTATCAATTAATCGTCACTCAGAAACTATGGACTAACTTATAACTTGTAACAAGATCTGGGATTATATTCCAAAGCTGCTATAAACGAAAACCATAATGTCAATGTTGTTTCTTAACTCTGGATACTGAGCTTCTTTCTGTACTGCGCCTGTAATTCAGATGATGTGTGTCCGATTAAATTACCTGCTCTGCGATTATGCTGACTTCACAATACGTGAGTGACCTTTACTCTTTTTCTATATGCCTAGTCAAACTTCTTGACTGGGGGGAAGAGGGACACAGACCAGAGGCTGAGATAGCTTCCCTTAGAGCGGCATTTACACAAGAAGTTGCTGTTTGGCACAAGCTGGAGCATCCAAATGTGACTAAGGTAGTATTTGGGTCATTCATTCTCTCACTTTCCCTGGATAACCAGCTCTAGGACAACGGTCACTTTTTTTCTAAGCGAGGTGGTGTATTGGATCTGTTCTTTCCTTCATTTCTGGGTTGAGAGGAACCACAAATCTTATGATAGTGCAGCACAAAATTGTAAAAGATAAAACATGTTTTGACTCTTCTTGAAAATTGAATCCTTCATGGATTACTGATGGATGTCTTCGGCGAATACTTTTTTTTTTTTGTCAGAAGTCTAACGCAGATACTGGTTAGTGATGACTCTGGTATAGCTGCTTTGGTATGTTGGGAGCTCATGGTTATGTTGTGAGAACATCCCGCATGAGTTGAGTTGAGACCCAGTCAATTGACCATACTTGAGTAATTTTTTAGGATGCAATCCACATGAAGTGTGATCATGTTATGACATCCCTCCTCTTCTTTATTTCACCTCTTGAAGAATTTTGCTCTTCCAAAATGAGATTCATCAAATCTTGCTTAAGTTTATGCAGTGGACAGGATATGTTGATGAACAGTTGCTGAGACCTTTATAATAAAGGAAATATGTCATTTTTTTAATCCTTTGAAAGATGTCCAACAAAACATGTACTCAACGTTGTTTTTTCTCATTCATTTGCCTTTGGCAGTTCATAGGGGCGACCATGGGCACATCAGATTTACATATACAAACTGAGAATGGTCATATTGGCATGCCAAGTAACGTTTGTTGTGTTGTTGTGGAGTACTGCCCTGGGGGTGCTCTAAAATCTTATCTGATCAAGAACCGGAGGAGGAAACTAGCTTTCAAAGTAGTCATCCAACTGGCTCTTGATCTTGGACGAGGGTTGAGATCTTATGCTCCTCTATCTTTTGGATCAGATCTTTGAAGTTCAACTTTTTAAGTGAATCCAGTTTTTGTGCAGTTTCGTATATTGTTAAACTCTTTTGGTTTCATTCAATTGCTTTTATAGGTTGAGCTATCTGCACTCCAAGAAAATTGTGCATAGAGACGTTAAGACTGAGAACATGCTCTTGGACAAGACACGCACTGTTAAAATAGCGGATTTTGGAGTTGCTCGGGTTGAGGCTTCGAATCCTCATGACATGACTGGTGAGACAGGAACTCTTGGTTACATGGCTCCAGAGGTCTCTCCCTCTCTCTCTCTCCCTTTCTCTCTCTCTCTCACGCAAGCACACACACACACACTCAGCAATGTGATGCATATTCTGCCCAAGTTTCTTTTGAATGATAACTTGTGTTTGAATGCTTTGAAAGGAACTTTTAATTGGTAGTACCATGCATAAGTTTATACAGACCTGAAGGCTCTCCGTACCTCGATTTGACCTGTTCTTGGGATGGTGGTTCACTTGTATAAGTGGAATCATAGCTAATCACATCAGATTCCTCAGCGGTTTCTTCCTTCTTTTCTTCTGTTTCACTGGTTGCAGTTTTCTGGTTGAGTTTCCATAATCCTGGATCTTCTGGTTAGATTTTCAAGCCCGCACACGATTGCGGCAAATATTCGTCGTTCATTTTTCTGGCGGGAGGGAAAAAGAAAGAACTAAGCTTGGGACGAAATACTGCTACAGATGCCAAGCGCTACTATAGTTGACAGATGCACATTAAGCTTCTAATTATTAGTCAACTGATGTTAGCTATAGCTAGCTCCAGTTCGTGTCGTTTGCTTTGTCCAAATCTTCAGAAGCATTCATGTCTAATCCATAATTAGTGACTTTTGACTTCGCAGGTTCTCAATGGTAACCCTTATAACAGAAAGTGTGATGTATATAGCTTTGGCATTTGCTTGTGGGAAATATACTGTTGTGACATGCCATATCCTGATCTCAGCTTCTCCGAAGTGACATCAGCTGTTGTCCGTCAGGTCAGTGCTATGTAATTTTACTCAATAGATTAGACAGCTACAGATTTCTGCCTTTAGTGCTTGCTATTAGCTTGCACTTTGTGATGCAGAGACAGACATTGACACTGCTATTGAGAATCAGAAGAGGCGATTTGAATAGCCACGGTTTTTAAGATTGGAAAATTTGGACAGAAACCCCTAATTTCTGGACCCATTAGAACATTTTTTTCCTTCAGTTTCTTAAAGATACCAAATCCTGTGAGAATTTTAATCTACTTGGTTTTCTTCTGCTGATTTGGACAAATGTAGCATTAGATCCTGTGAGATTTTTGTGGGACTACTGCCAATTGTTTTAAAAGCTTAAGCTGTTAAATGAAGGTGTGCTTTAATATTTAAATATTCTATCACTCCCCATCACACTTAGTCTGATTTTTTTTTTTTGCCTAGTACTAAGTGTGGATATATTTAATTGAGGAGACAAATGGGATCTGGAAAAATTTGAATTCAGAATCTTCTGTTCTGATACCATATGAGATTTTGGTGGGACCACTGCCAACTGTTCTAAAAACTTAAACTGTTAGGTAAAAGCGTGATTTAATATTTGAGTATTCTATCAAATCCAAAGATAATCTTTTTCATGGATCAACAGAATTTAAGGCCGGAGATCCCACGTTGTTGTCCAAGCTCGCTTGTGAATGTCATGAAACGCTGCTGGGATGCTAATCCTGACAAGAGACCCAAAATGGATGAGGTGGTAGCCATGTTGGAGGCCATCGACACCTCGAAAGGAGGAGGCATGATCCCTCTTGATCACCCGCAGGGTTGCCTCTGTTTCCGCAGATACCGAGGTCCTTGAATGATGGGTGCAGCCATGTCAAGTTAAGGGACAGTTGAGAATCTGAAAAGAACATCTGGAATTTAATCTGTATGTAATACAATTAAAGAGGTTGGAGTGCATGGGCTGAGGGCATTTGGTTGGAGGCTTAGATATCAAGTTCTTATGTTTCTTTTTCCTTCTCTTTTTTGGTTAATTTTGTTTAAGTAGGTCAAGAGTTCTATGTTTTTCTTTGTTATGGATCCTGTAAAGCTTGATCTGCTCTTCCTCACTATCACTTTCCAATTGGAGGGGGAGACCGACAGTAAATATTGTTATGGGCAATAAAGAAAACATTTATTGACCCAAAACCTTCTGGCTTTCATGTATTCTCATATTTACTAGGATATGCCGACTTCTTCTTGTGCCCCATGGTTCAAGATGCGAAACAACTTGCTGTTGGACATCACCTCATGTCCACAACGAAGGTCCAAGACCCTTGAGTCAGGTCTAGTACAGAGAAAGAAGCCCGACCGAGGTCAAACTAGTCCGCGGTAATTGGACAGGTACTAGAAATATCGAAAACAGATGAGGAATGAAAAGCTGAACAAGATTGTCACAACTTATTTTATCAGATCCAGTCAATCTCAGACAATCTCACAAGATTTCAGCAGAAGAATATGTCTGTCCAACATTTGTCGGAATATGAGGAATTTCATTGCAACTGTGCTGCAACCGGAGTTCTATGAGTCATCCTATTCAGCAGCGAGAAGAAGAAAGCTTGCCAGTTTCATCCAGGAATTCGTACTACGTATTGCATTTCACTAGATTGTGACTCATGTCAACTTTCACTGATAGATCTGAATTTGGTATTGATGCAATCCCAAAAAAGAATACATTCTCAATGTGGATGACACGTTCTTTCTCATAAATAACAAGAATCAGACAGAACAATTAGCCTTAAACAACTACATGTTGGAGTCATACAAGCTCACATGTAAAGTGTCCAAACGGATGATATTTGAAAAAGAAGAGAAAAGGAAGAAGCCTAGCCAGCAATCTTGTAGCTGGGATTCGCCAGATTATCCAGGCCCGAGACGACTTGCACGGACTCTATGACATCACCAACCTTAAGATCTGCTAAGTAATCCTGATTTTCTGTCACATAACCGAAAACCGAGTACCGCCCATCCAATATATTCGCGTTACTAGGGGTCAGTTCACTTTCCTTTAGCAGCCAAAATATCTGACTTGATGCGGAATTGTCCTCAAACTCCTGTCGAGAGAGAAAATACACAAAATAAATCTTTTGAAATCCATCTAACTTATCAGAATGATCATATAACATAAAGGTAGAGCAAAGCCATGTAAAGCTAGTAAATCTTACATCTCTGGCCATGGCCATTGTCCCAAATGCATTAAATGGAAGCTTTGTTTGAGCCTTGTAGAGGCCAAGCTCCTGTAAGATGAAAAGCATCAAGTTACAACAGTTGTACAATTAGACAAACTTCATCACATCGATTACTTCAAATTGGGCGACGGTTCACTGAGTAAAATGCAGTGGGACAACTACTCGCTGTCTACATTACAATGTACTGCAACAGAGGTTCCATCATGCAAAAGCCATGCGAGATCATTCTCTTGCTCACTTCAATAAGTTTAACATTCCTATATTCTCGAGTGAATCAATATTTTTCCACCGGTTAATCAATAAGATTCACATGGGGAAAAAAACATCCAAGCCCCTACTGTCATTCCTTTAGCTATGAATTTTTCAGAGAGAGAGACTCACTTCGAGAGTTGCTCCATATACCGGCGCCTTCTCCCCCTCCACCATGATCTCCAAAGGTATCGTCCGGGGTTTCTCCGTGCTAGGATCAATAAAACCCTCAGCGGGACCTTCAGGATCACCTGTTTGAACAACAAATCCATCGGCTGGAGGAAAAAAAAAATCTTCCATCAGTCTCTACAAGAATAGATAATCCAAGGGGAATTGATACTTCTCCTAGCTACAGATTGTTCATTATCCTAGCTAACATATCTGCTGCTGCTAGATCTTAAGTTAGTCTCAGGGGTAGCGCAGTTCTCCTGAACATATTGTGCCGTCCACTATTTGAAGGATGAAGTTAACTAGGATTTAAACAACAATGAGGATATTAAATATTTCTTGTGACCATATCGATCTAAGTTGAATAAGGAACCAGCGTGTTCAACAGTAGTTCCAAAAGGCTTTGTTTTTCCCCCTTTTGGTGAAATATTAAATAGAAGGTTGGAAGGCTATAGTTTACCTCTCTGGATTTCCATGCCGTCGTAGAAGTGCCTCTCTACCAAATCCACGAAATTCCCAGCAGTCACAGGTGCATTGTAACCATCTAAGACTATCCGAAACACACACTCCTCCAGGTTGGGATTGTCCTTGACCTTGACCTTCATATCCACAGCAGCCCTGCCTTTCAAGAGAGGCATATTCTTGTACTCTTCAGGAACTTCATAAGGGAAGCCATCCACCATATCCTCTTCAACACTGCAGAAACCCAATGCCCCAGGAAGATCTCAGCTGCAGTCAATGACAAGGGTATCTATGAGAAGGATTTACCTCGAGTGGATTAATTTTACATGATCCTTCCATCTTTCATGCTAACATAGCGATATTGACATTCTTTTGCTTTATTAGGTAAATACCAGATATACTAAGGCGCACGAGTGCGTAAGTATCAATAAACCTTCAAAAATAGAATAGAAAAAAAAAA